>AOTG01000449.1:0-64302 GCA_000347475.1 Penicillium paxilli ATCC 26601
CCCTGGGGTGGGCGGTTGTAGTCTTGGTAGTAGGACATTTTTGTGGGGTGAGGTGAGAGAGATGGAGAGGAGGAGGAGAGGGGAGGAGAGAAGAGAAGAGAAGATGGAGGGGAGGGGAGGGGGTTTAAAAGAAGTTTGAGAGAGAGGAGAAGGGGAGAGAAGAGAGTGGAGTACTTTGGTGGTAGTATGACTAGACTAGACAGCTTCAATTAGTATATGGAGTAGGGAGTACTACTACAAAGGTAGGCAGTGGTTATATTCCGAACGACTCCGTTGACTCCACTCGTTCTTAGCGCCAGGCAGAGTAATTCGTGAGACAGCGCATAGAGCAAGTGACTAGCAGCTAGTTACGGGGCCTAAAAGGAAAAAGAAAAAGACCCAATGCAATGCAGAGAGAATGCAATGAAACACAGCGAAACGCCAAGCCTGCGTGTTACCGTTCAGCGCGCTTCAGTGAATTAGTGTATTTGGTATAGTTGTAGATAGTCCATTGTTGATATTGATGGTGAATGTTGATGTTGACGAATAACGGGTATTAGTTAGTATTGTGCCACATGGAAAAGTGTAGATCGCAGAGGGAACCACGGTTGGCCCGAAAGCTTGAATATGGCAGTATACAGTGTACAGTAAGTATACCACAACATAAAGGCATTCACAATTAGAATAGGGGATGAATGATCAGGGATACAACTCCTAATATGGAGTACAGAGTACTCCCTACAATACCATTCGATCCTGAGAATTTCAGAAATCCCGCAACTCCACCTGTCAGATTGAGTCGAATAAAATAGTGTAGCTGCCTGGCGCTAGTCCAGGGTTCCGACTTTGCTGCTCCGTAGAATATGGAGAAGCCCAGGTTGCACAGCCACTCAAAGTGGCACACGTGGCGCAGTTGCACTCGGATGGCCTGCTTTCCTCTGAAGGAGGAGGTATTGGCAGGCTTGGCTAGTTTAGTCTTCAATGGTTGGGTTCGAGATGGTTGGGTGTTGAGAGTGGGCGGGTGGAGTATACTCGGGGAGATGGTGTCAGAAGTGGAGTGCAATAAGGAGATGCCAGTGGGCAAGAAATGAAGATTACAAAGAATGTTAAGGGTCAACTTGTACTTGTACTCCGTACTGCACACAGCAAAGGTATGTATTGCAACTAGCTATCCCGAATTAAATGAGCAACCGAAACGTACCAACAGACGCAAGCTGAAAATCAGCAAAGAGTCTGCAGAGGGCGCTTAGCGAAACACTGACACTGACACCGCCAGTGACAGTGCCAACGCCGAGTGCTGCCTACTATCCAGATGCACCCGCCCATGCGCTCGCCTTGTTGTCATCAGGGTAGAAGAAAGCGCCCAGCGCAATGATGATATAGGCGGCGATCAACAAGGCGCCTTCAAGATAATTACTTCGTCCATCTAGGACGAGGAAGTTCACCACGAACGCCGTGACAAACAGGCAGACCGTTTCGAAGAGAGTGAAGTAAAGCGACATGTCCTTGTCCATGCACCAGCCGAGAATGACGACAAGCGGAGTGACAAAGATAGCTGAAAGAAAGATCCAGGGTTAGCAAATACTGATGGAAAAGGAGGAGAATTTTGAAAGCCATTCGAGGGAGATCTTACCAATTTGAATACTACTTCCCACAGAAACACCAATTGAAAGATCCATCTTGTTCTTCGTCGCGACACTGACCGCCGTGACGTGCTCAGCTGCGTTACCCACAATAGGAAGGATGATCAATCCGATGAAGGCCTCGCTGACCGGCGAGCTGGAAATCATGTTGGGAATTGCATCGACCAAGAACTCGGCGCACACAGCAACCAGACCAGTCGAGAGGAGAAGCATGACGACGGCCGCAGTGCGTGACATCTCCGGCTCGGCATCTTGCGGCGGCGAAGTTGGGGCAACAGGGTCCATGGGATCCGTAGCACGTGAAGCGCCCCTAGCAAACTGCACGGCATTACCAACAGGGGGCAGGGGAGCCCGATTCACGCGCGCAGGCAAAGAACTGCTTCGAGCAAGGGAAGGGCGCATCGGCGCAGACCCGATACGCGGAGAATTGGCTGGGCTTTGCGAACTGAACACGGTGTTTGAGAGCAAGGATGGAATAGGCCCGAAAGGCGACCATTTGCGCTGAGCATCGGTCTGGGCCTCGGTCTCGCCTGCACCCTGCATGCCTGCAAAGTTTGGAGCGGACTGTGCTCCTGCCATCGAAGGACGCGGGGCCTGGACGTGCGCCGGCTGAATCTGCGGGTGTGCCTGCGCCTGAGCTTGGGCCGCAGCGGTAACTTTATCGGCCCGTTTAGATCGGCGTTTCTTGCGTTCGCGTCGGCGAGCCTTTTCACTCTGAGCAGTACCGATGCGGTTCAGGGCTTGTCCAAAATCACGAGAGCGAAACTCGGACGGCTGAGCATCTGCATCGGCGTCATAATGAATTTCGTCATCAACGGCGATGCTATTCGTGCTTCCAATTGAGTTGTCTACAGAGCCCTGGTTGTCGTTCACCATTACCCGCTTCTGGGTCGACTGCCGGGAGACTGTGCCCTTGGACGTGGTACTGGTAGATGACTTGCGACGGCGACGATTGCCAATCGCCTTCTTGATGCGCTTGGCGGTGGACCAAGAGGTTGTGGTGTCAACAGACTCATCGCTGGAGCTGGTAGAGGAGTCGGAGCTATTCATGAATTCGGCAAGCACACCAGGGTGCGACTCCTCGTCAATGATGCGCTGTGGCACACTGGCGTAAAGATAAGAATGCGACTTCAGCTGGAAGAGAATATACAGAATGTAAACCAGCAGAAGAACCACACTGGTACCACGGCTGACTTTCAGGGTCTGATCGTCGGCATAATCGCTGTCGTTGAAGGAAGCATGGAAAGCAGTCGGCAAAAGCAGCGACATGACGGACAAACTCAACATACAAGCACTCATCTGAGTGACGGTGCTGTTGTACATTTGTTCCTGGAAGCGGAGACCACCCAGGAGGAAAGCCATTCCCATGATCAACAACAGGTTGGCCAGGATAGAGCCCAGAAGGGACGCCTGAACGATGCGAATCTCATTCTTCACCAACGCGATGATGAAGATGATCAACTCAACGGCGTTACCGAATGTAACGTTGATCAGCGCACCGATGGTATCTCCGAGACGGCTTGCGACGCTCTCCGTCGCGTGACTGAGGAGACCAGCCAGGGGAATGATGGCAACAGCGTTCATCGCGAAGATGATGGCGGGGCTGAGACCAGCAGCCTCAACGGCAATGCCGATGGGCACAAAGACCAGGAGGACATTGACCCAGCTGTGGCAGAGGGCATCCTTGGTATGGTCGTAGAAGCGGATACTGCCATTGCGCATACGACGCAGCAGACCGACTTGGGAGGGTTTGTTCTTCTCGCCAGGCCCCTCAGGGCCATCGGGGGGATTCACTTCAGCATCGTGGGAGGCGGAGGAAGAGGTGGTGGTGTCGAGTTGAGGTTTACTGGAGGTCCGCTGGATGGGATGAGGACCACGAGAAGAAGCGTGAGCTTTCGCCCACGAGTTAATACGGTCTGTGAATAGCATAGATGGTTAGTGAGAAAGCAGTGGAGGAGAGTGGAGGCAGTGGAGGAAGTGGAGATGAGGAGAGGAATGAACTCACGCATGTATTTCTAGAATCAATCACTGATTCAGAGTAGGCAACAAGAGCCTTGAAGATGTGGAGTGATGGAAGGAAGAGAAGAAGAAGAAGAGAAGAAGGAAAGAAGAAGGGGAAGAAGAGGAAGTTGAAGAGAGAAAAGAAAGAAAAAGGAAAGTCCGATTGACAAAAGGCTTGGCGGTCCAAGTTGGGGAAGGAGCGAAACAGGGCTGTTTTTAAAATCAGGAAGGAACAACGGAGATCACCAAAAGGGAGGGAAAAGAGGAAGGAACGGATGACAAAGACATTCCATTCTTGGCCTCGTCATCTTCCACGTACACATTAACATTGACATTTTAAGGTTGACATTCATATACAGAGTTACAGAGTACACTCTAATATCAACTACTCATGACACCATCACACATTCACGGATTGATGTGGTTTGGAGGTAACTTGAACTTAGTTACTCACTGTTGCACGGGAAGTCTCATCTCTGATGATCGCCATTACAGGACGCAGGGGATCCACTTGAAAGTTGAAAGGCTGACGTTGATGACTGTTGATTGGTACACATCCTCACCTACCAGGATCGACGGGGACTGGCGAGACTCGTCTACGACCAGCTGTCTAGCACTGTTTAGGGGTGAGATACGACTGCCAGCGGTATCGTGATGTCATGTTCTACCAAAGCCTGAACTTGCTGTACGATGATAGGTTGTACTGTACATGTAAAGTTAGACTGTACGGAATACACTATACTGAACCAGTTCTATTTCTGTCTTATCTATCTAGACATCAGTGCGAGCGAATAGCATCCTGGTGGCCCATCATCAGCCTGGGGCACTTTAGTGGTCGCCTGTTATCAATGGTGGAAACCCGGTTTTGTTTGTGGCGGTGGGTCGTGGCGTCGCGTGCACTGCCACAAATTGCCTACTGCTTATTTCTGGCTGTGGAGGACATGGCCATCCTCCCGCTTCTCGATCATTCTATTCACATACACAGCTTTACCCCACTGACAGCAAAGGTCCGAGAATTATCCGATGAAGTCAGAAGATTAACGCAGCAAATTATATTGACTAAATAGAATAATCGAGAAGTGCTAGAACTACTAACAGGAAACAAGCAGCCGCAAGTTAAGTCAACAGACTTTGATGATAGCTTAGACCTTCCAGGCCTAGAAATCCGCCTCATCTTCTGCCTCTGGGCAGCTTCGACAGCATCTCACGACAACTGCTCGACACCTCCATCCATCGTTGATAGACCGCTGGATTCATCTTGTCCTAGGGATCACCGAATTCATCAAGAAGCCACGAATCCCAGTCCCAATCCACCTACTCTTCAAAAGCAAGAGCTTTACTACCACCCAGCGTCATACCGGTGAGATATATAGGTACGCCGCCCAGTAGTATAACTTGAAATGGCTCAAGCGTGTCAAAAATCCCTTCCCTGCGAAACTAGATGGCCGGCGGGAATCGCTGGGATTCACCACAATTCTGTGAGCGGTATTCCGAATTGCCCTTAATCCGCAAGCATTGCAACGATGTCGGATGCAGTGATTATACTAGTATGTATGTATCAAGATCTGCAAGTTTGCCCGCAGGGTAGCAGCAGGTGATTTTGTTGCACATGATATCCTTCGCCAGCATATATCGGGTTCTGGCGCCGATCTCCGAGGTCCACAGCTTGCTCACTCAAGACACTACGGGTCCCTTCAAATAGTGGATGTTTCTTGCATCCATTGTCGCTCAAGAAAATCTTGACAAAGCCGTTACGGGCTATGAGGAAAAAGAGGATGACGACTACGAAGTACGTCAGAAGGAATGGAGAAAAAGTTATCACGGTGTGATAACTGCACTGGATGATGATAATGATGATAACTATAACTAAGAGGGCCTCCTCGGGATTGCATGCATACAGTTGAGGGGGTATCGTGATAGCTATGACTATGAGAGAGCCGTACCGCATTCTCACACAGGCGGTCTAATGGACTAGTTGCCAAGCGGTCTCCAGCTGCCATTGCGGGATTTGGAGGTACATGAACTTGGGTCGTGATTTTTTGGCCAGGCTTGGGCTTTCGCGGATCGGTAATTGTCTGGTGTGCCTTTGTGCTTCTTGAGACTATTGGGCCTTCCATGGGACTCGGCCATGGAACGAAGGATTTTCCTTGTCGAATGTAGGAACTCTGGTATCAACTTGAAACTTGAATGAATCGGCGTAGTATGTGGGAAACGACGTCCGGTTGGGCCTGGTAAGACAGATCTATATTCAAATATCAGAATCGAGATCAGATGGACCTGTTTGAACTGGATTAAGAGCCTGAGAGCTTGGATCTTCGAGCGCTAAGCTTGAACTTACCTTGACTTTTTGTGAGTCGCTCTCGTGGGTGCCGGTGCTGAGGAGTAATGCTCGCTCTTGACTCCTCAGTCTGTGAGGAATAGAAATGACTGCTAAATTGACTAGCACTGACAGTGCGTCTACAAATTAGTTAGAGCAAGCATTGCAGGCAGATTGATTTCGGATCTTACTACTGTATGTCCTCGAGTACTTGAAGTCAAGCACTGCTCGGAAGAGAGATGCAGAAACCGTCTTTTTGAAACGAGCCAGGAGTATTTGTGAAAAAAAAAAAGAAGAAGAAGACCTCACAGGTGGGCTGTAAGCTAGTATTTATACCTCCCCGTCCTAACCGAGAAGAAGCCTCCGTCAAGATCGTTACAAAGTAATTGTGAATGACGATGGCTGCCTACTACTAGTACTATTCAATGTTGTACCCAAGTACTGCTAACTACAATGCAGTAGGTCGCACTGGCAGTACTAGTAGCAAACCAGGTACTACCTACTACTAGTATAATGGGCGCCATTCGTACCTACAAGTACTACCAGTATTCACTGCTCTAGTATGCGGCCGGCTTGGTGCAAGTGGCAGCAGCCTGAGCCATAGGCCGGTAAAACTCTGGTACTAGTACTACTAGTAGTATCAATGAAGTTCAAGTTCCACCCTCAATTCTCGTTTTGGAAGAGTGCTTCCAACTGGAGGTTTCTAACAGTGAAGAGATTAGATAATATTTCATTCACTACACCTCATTAGTAGCTGCCTAGGTGAAAACCCCCCGAGTATCTTTCAAAAAATTTCAATGCGAACTCCGACGAATTTCACAGATGGGTACTAGTACTACTAAGTAGCAGTGCTGGTGTTTTCAAGTTTCTCATGATCTTAGGGCTTGGTGATCTCGGGCCTGTACCCTCCTATAGTATCAAGGCGGATATACTTCAAGTTCGCACGTGACCGGCACATCAAATTGAGTTCATTCGGTCTTCCGACCTTCACCGTCCCATTCTAACCATTCATCAAAGATCAAACCCGGAGAGCAGACCGAAGCTAGTAAACAGTGGGAACATCTTAGTCCACTTTAGTTGACAGCGTGCCCAATGTGACCCATCGAGATCCGTATCAAACCTTGTCGGCATTTACTTCGGCAGCACTGTGGATCTCCATTTCGTCTCGGCAACCCGATCCGCGCCGCATGCAGTCAGAGCCACTCTGCAATTTCAACTTCATATTTGTCCCAAGTGTGATGTCCCTGCATTTGGATTGATTTGAGTAGCTCAGCAGCTACCTGTATATAGAGAATTTTCGGTCTGGATGTCGAGTTGGAGAAGCACGCCAGAGTGTGCTGGACATCGGAATGACGTCGAAGGAATCCCGATCCGAGATCGGATTGAATGAGAGAGGTCTCAGGTGAGAAGCTTCGCACTTGAATATTCTATACATGAACTGCGCTGATTCAACTTGCTCGTCTTCAAGATGGTACAATCCGATACGATGGTGGCAGTATCTCGATCTCGACTCGCGCAGCGTTCTCATGATGATGAAAGGGGCGTTGGCACCGACCATCACCATTGCCATGTACGTGATATATACACTTCAACATAGTACCACTTCAATAAACAATACGACCTTTGAAGCAATCAATTTATCTACGATATGGTTCACTAACTGGGAAGAACAGATACCAGAGCAGCGCAATATCGAACATCACCTCAACAATCGGCTACCTCTCAGCTCTGATCTCCGTCCTCTCACAAGGCCTCATGCCACGAGCAAAATTCATGAAAATAATGTTCTTCGATCTTCTCTCGACCTGCGTATCTGCATCCCTCTGTTGTCTAGCCGTTTTCTGCGCCGTCAAGGCTCGTGAACATAACACCCCACCCAATGCCAGCGAAGACGTCCGAAATGGATTCAGCAGTGACGCCTGCGCCGTCTCAGCCATCTGGCTGATCTTCATGATTTGGTACTCTCCTATATCTCCCGCGATCACTGATCAAAACTAACAAAAATTTCCAGGGCCGCAAATTCCCTACGCGCACTCAAGCCTATGGAACTGCAAGATCCAATGGTAGCATTTTCCATTTTCGCTTCTGTAACCATCACCCGTGCGGGGACTTTCACCTCCCTATCCGAGGGACTAGAGTTTATATCGCGCCTTCTGAAGGGATTCATGATTGGCTTTGCGATCGCTACTGGTGTCTCCTTGCTCATCCTTCCGATCACTAGTCGTGGCAATCTATTCCAAGACATGAGACAGTACATCGTCGCCGTGGAAGGGGTCCTGGATGCTCAGATTGCCTTCGATGAGGGTAATGCGACGAGTGGGATCTTCGGAAGGGGTTTCCTTTATCGAGCACGGACCGCGCTGGGCCGTGATGTGCAAGATGATGTACAGGAAGATGCGCAGGGACAAGACAATTATTCCGCGGAAGACTCCGATCTACAAGCCAAAGTGAAGAATTTACAAAGCGCCATGGCAAAGCTCAATGGTCTACACAGTACACTCCATGCAGATCTATTCTACTCCAAAGACGAGATCGCGTGGGGAAAACTGTCAGCGGAAGATCTGAGTACCATAGCCTCCCTTTTCCGGAGCCTTTTACTACCACTTGCTGGAATGTCAATGCTGCCCGAGATCCTTGAGTCGATCGTCAAGAATGAAGGTGGGAAGCCCGACGATGATCGCGATGATCTGCTCGGAGAGTCAGGGCTGAGACAGGAGGAGATTCGAAAAGTTGTGGAGACACATCATGCGCGGCTCGTCGAGGCGGCGGACTTGGTTCGTTGGGGTCTGGCGCATTTCTTGTTTACTTTGGAGCTTATTTCAGCTAAGCATTTGGATCGTTGGAAAAAGGCGCATCCCGCCAGGCACCAGCGGGATGAGGAAGCAAGGGGGGAAAGCTTGAACCCGACGGATCCTGAGTTTACGTCAATGTTTGAGGATCAGTTGCATGCTCATTACGCTCGGAGAAAGCATTTACCTCAGGCTTTGACGAGCCTTGAGGCATTTTCTGAGAAAGGTGGTGGTGGTGGTCCTGGTAGTGACGGGGACGATCGTGGTATTGCTGCAGATCCGCATGTTCGTCGGGAGTTCTTCCTCATACTCTATATGGGGCATCTTCACGATGATCTATTAACGGCAACACTGAAATTGGTGAAATTTGCTGACGGCAAGGTCGCGGATGGTTCAATGACACGCGGAAGACTTATCTTCCCCAAACAGAAATCTATCCGAGACTGGCTATCTTTGAGTCATGGTAAGGAAGCCCAGCCGTCATCGCACAGTAGGTCATCCTCGGTGGATCCATCGAATATTCACCGTGGAGAGCAACGCACAAGCTTCCCTGACCCGGAGCATCTCCCGCCTGCAAATGTCTGGGAAAGGGGCAGTGCGGTTCTGCGCACCATTGCCCATGTTCTCAAGTCAGAGCAAAGCACGTTTGGATTTCGTGTAGCGGCTGCTTCTTTCTCAGTGGGCATTTTGGCGTATTTACATCAGACGCAGGACTTTTTCATTCGCCAGCGATGTATCTGGGCAATGATCGTCATTGTCATTGGTATGAATCCGACAAGTGGACAGACCATGTTTGGCTTCGTAGCACGCATCGTGGCAACAGTCATCTCGCTGGTTCTGAGCTTGATCGTATGGTATATTGTTGATGGAAAGACAGCAGGGGTGATAGTCTTTCTTTATCTTGCCAATGTCTTCGAGGTAGGCCCGATGCTGGATCTCGGAACCGAATTTAATAGTGAGTCTATGCTAACGCTTCACAGTATTACTTCTACGTCAAAGTTCCCCAATATTTTGGTCCATCCGTTATATCAATTGTGACGCTCAACGTCATCATTGGCTACGAGCTACAAGTTCGTAAATTGGGCATAGCCGCCGCAGAATCAAACGGTCAACCATACTATCCGATCTACCTATTCGGACCATACAAGCTCGCCGCAGTCGCAGCCGGTTGTGCCATTTCCTTCTTCTGGGTGATCTTCCCATACCCGATAACAGCAAAATCACAGCTCCGCAAACTACTCGGGCGAAGTATGTTCGTCCTAGCCAAGTTTTACAGCTGCATGCACAAGACAATCGAGCTCTGGCTCAGTGGCGAGCTAGGCAGTGCATATGATGTCAACTCACCTGGCCATCAACTGCAAGCCACACGACATAAGATATTCAAAGAGGAAATGATGCTTCTCAACAGTCTGCGAATGCACAGCCATTTCAGTACCTTCGAACCACCCATCGGTGGAAAGTTCCCGAAGAAAATCTACGACGATATCATTTCGGAAATCCAGCGCATCTTGACAAGTATGTCGCTCATGGCGCACACAACACAGGGCCTTGATGTATTGTCTGTGGAGTCTGAGCACTCCGGTCATGAAGGTGATGACAGGTGGCTAGCGAGGCTTGCGGAGATCGCACTTCAGTCTGCAGATTTCAACTCGCATCGTATCACTTCTTTACTTTGTCTTCTCTCGGCGGCAGTCATGAATTCTCAACCGCTTCCGCCGTATCTTTCGACACCCGATTCATTCCCTCTCGCGCGGCAGATACAGAAACTTGATGATGAGTTGTTGAGTATCCGACATATTGAGGACCCGTCTTTCTCGGCATTCGTTGCTTTGGAGGTGCTGAGGTCTGTTGTGAGCTTCAGCTTGCGAGACTTGATTGGGTGAGTGGCGTTCAAGTTCATAATAACCTTCAGAAAATTCTTTGATTGGAAAACTAATTTGTCTAGAAACGTCCGAAAACTGGTTGGCGAGTTGAACTTCGACTTTGATCTACCGCAAACCCAACAAGAGGCCGAGTCATCGCAACTACTACGGTCCAGCATTGAAAATTGAAACGCGCAACTCTCACAGTGCAATCAATGTTCAACCCAAGTGGCCCAAGTGTAATCTAAATGCTATATCGAGGAGTATATACAATCTTCATCACCTGGGCACCTCCACATGATGGTCTACAACAACTTGAACTTAGCCGCAACACCCAAACAAATAACCATGAACGCAACAAAACAACCCACAATCCCAAAAAACCACCCCAACCCACCATCATCCTGACCGGGAACCTCAACATTCATCCCCCACATACCCGTAACCAAATGACACGGGACAAAAATAGTCGCGATGACAGTAACCTTCGACAAAGCTGAATTGATGGTCAAACTAACCCTCAAGTTAGTCGCACTAAGCTGCGCAAGACAATTCCCCTGACTGCGTCCGATAATCTCATCAATATGTCCAAGTGTTGACAGCGTCGTAACGAGATGATCCTGGACATCGCCAAGATACAGCAGGAGTTCTCCGCCGGGAAACACGGGTAATCTGTCCGGAGCCTGGCAGCGTTTCACGAAGCCGTTCAGGACATCGACTTTACCGTGCAGACAGCGGATGATGTGGGTGATTTTTTTTCGGAGGGCGTCGACGGTGGGAATTAGGGATTTCACGTCGTCGATTCGGGCGATGAAGACTTGGTCTTCTATAGCCTCGGATTCACGTTCTACGGCTCGAGTGTATGGTTCGAAGCTGTCAACGATGTCATCGCTAGAAACATGTTAGCGTTGAGCCCTCGATGATCTGCGTAATGAGGGCCAACCTGGATAGAATACAACATCTATCCCATTCTCGACATTGGTTGATACTCACATCAATGCATAACAAATCCAATCACTTGACAAAATAAGCGGATCATGCATCTTCCGAATCCGCGAGCGAACACGCTTTATATGTTGACATCCACTCGGCGAGAACGTAACAACCCCATACTGAAAAACAAGAATATACATTTCAGCCGGATGCGGAAATCCAGGCCTCTCCTCCTCTTCAACGGGATTATCAACGAGCGTCTGAAACGAAATAAGATAATAGTTCTTGAAAACCTCCACTTTCTCCCTCGGTTCCCGAATAACGATATCCTCCGCCGTCAAGGGGTGAATCGACAACGCCTGAGCAATCTGCGAAACATCTTCTTCGGATGCATCGCAGATATCAATCCACCATGTTGGTCTTGATGGATCGGGGCGCTGTTTCGTCTTTTCCTGGACGATGTGGTCTAGGTTTGAGTCTGGGAAGAGGGATTCCCAGCTTGAGGCTGTGGTTGTTGCTAGGTTTTCCGAGGAGAAGAAACTGAAGCGGTCTGGGTGGTGTGGCTGGTCGATTTGGTCTAGTTTGGATAGTTCATGGGTTGATGGTGTGGGCGTTGTTGCGGACATTTTGGCGGTAGTATTGCTTTGCCATCTGGGGGTTTATATCAAATTCAAGGCGCTGTTTTATTGTGGGCGCTTGTCTTCATGGGAGAGCTTAGCCCATAGTATGGTGATGGGCTGAGATGAGTGTGCTGTGCTGTGCACTTCGTCATCGGTTGGTTCAATATTTGGGCTTGGTAGGGTTAGTTAGATGGGTGCTGGTGGCAGTCGTGGGGATGTGATGGGATAAAAGGAGAGGAGACGAAATGAAACGAAATGAAACGAAATAAAATGGAGTAGAGTAAAATGGAGTAGAGTAGTATGAGTAACAGGAACTAGTGTGAAAACTCGGGTCTCTTCTTGGCCCCTTGTGCTCTCCTTGGCCTATTCTCCATTTCTCCACGTCCAATGCCCAGGTGTGCCCCCTTCAGCCCTACCCGTCGGCCCACTCTGGCGGTTGTGGAGTTGGGGTGGCCAATTGTGTTTGATCGTGACGAGTCTGGGTCGGATGAACGGCACTGCAAAGTTTTACTCTTACTTGGCACTAGGCAGATGGATTTTGACAGTTGTGCCCGAGTGTAAGGGGGGAGATGAGTATGATGTAGGGTGAATTGTAGAGGATGTGATTGGGTTAGGTAACCCCACGATGCTGGGATTGATGAAGATTCGATGCAGTGATATCAATGCAAGATGAAGAGTTCGAAGGATGTATACTTGTGCATTAGCAGTGATACCATCACACAGAATTCAAAGAGGTTTAGAAACTCGATTTCTCATTTTTCAAATATGGCGTAGCTAGTAATTTTGCGGAACTGGAGTACTGTTAGTAGGACTGGGCTTTTGCTTCTCAGTAGACCAAGCCCTCAGGAGACTTGAATTTACTGGGCTGAACATCGGCCTTTCACTTCCTCCATAATTGAACTGACCATGTCTCATTCAAACTTGTGAAAGCCGGATCCGATTGGCTTGAAACAAGTAAATGTTAGTGAAAATAAAGATACTACGAGAATAAGATCCATTGTAGCCTCCAAGGAAGGTTGTCCTGGTGGTATGTCCTTGCCTAGGGTAGAACCATGAAGAGTGAGTGATAGTAGTCTACAGTCTATAGGGATAGAATCTATAGTCATAACTATCTCATTCTGCCTAAATAATTTGACCTGGGTAGCCTAGTACTACTAATTGTACACTATTGTAGTAGCAGTCTAGGCTAATTGGGGAAGGATTCACTGCGAGATGCTGGGAGTATAAGAAGACTTCACTGGATTTCTTTCGGACTGTAGACCTCCGAGTCTCTTCTTTTCCCAGATCGTGTGGATGCTGCCCAGTTACAAGATTGAAATCAACGGGCCTCAAGCTTGAGCATGATATAATCGGAATAATAAGCACAAGGTAATACAGGTTAAACGACCCATTACCGTCTCCTGGGGAAAAGGCTTTGTAACGCAAGGTTGTCGAGTTCCCAAATTGCTAAATTTCACTTATTGGAACCGGCTTCAACCGCTTATCGAGAAATAGTTCGAATACATGGTAAGTCAGGTCCAAGGATGGGCCCTGAAATCAGATATAAACCCCCGTGCAGAATACAGAGCAACTTTACTAATAACAACATCACATGCAGAAGATATCTGAGAAGAGCCGCTGCCACAAGTTCTCTCTATCGACTCATCCTTCGATAGGGCTGCTCTCGTTGCTCTCTCTTCCTCTTCCTCTACTCATCCTTCGACCTGCTCTCCAGGGCTCTCTCTCTCTCTCTCTCTCTCTCTCTCTCTCTCTCTCTCTCTCTCTCTCTCTCTCTCTCTACCCATCCTCTCACACCTTATCCTGCCTACCTAGTAGGTATCTTTTATCCTTCGATTCCAGTCCGATCTACTATTTTCCAATTATTGCATTTGCATATTTTTGCTATATCTGTTTACAAAGTTCCGTGCATGAAGGGGCTCTGAATTGACTTATCCGACGAGTCGGAGTCATCTTCAGCCTGGAAGTTGAATAGGACATAGCAGGAATAATAGTACATGTTGTATGAGCGTAATGATCAGCTGGCAGAGAGTAGTAGGTCGGGTTGCCAAATCGACATAAAGAGGGTAACAAGGTTATTAACCTGCAACGCGTGAAGAAGATTGCAGGTTCTGCAGTTCGTATCCTGTGATGGATGCTACTTTTGCACCAGGGGAGAGTCCAGAATCGTCGCGGTCGGTATTACATCCATTTCTCAGATGGATATAGTACCTCTGTAGTAGCTTTTGGTCTGAGGTAAGGTTCAAGTTATTATGAAATAACCGATGTGAAGATGGAAAACCTTCCAACTTGAGTAAGCTTAATTCAATGACTGATGATTTAGAACCTGGAGGGGGGTGTCTGGCTCCAGGGGGCTACTGTACGTACGATGGCAGATCTTCAATACTACCTTAGTAATTATTGACGCTCTCCGGACCCCCAATGGCAGCAATGGACTTGCGTATGCGGGGATAGGCTAGCAAGAAGAAAGCAACGACAGCCAAGAGGATGAGAAAAGTGGGGAGAAACATGAATGTGAATAGGAGGACGCTGAGGCCGAGGGTGGCGTGTTTCCCGCGTAAAGAGCTGCGAGCCATGATGGGGATGGTGATGCCCAGGTGGACTTGAATCAGAACCAGAGGAATTGACTTGGATGGGGTGACAGCGGTGGATCGAGTGGACAAATATTAGGTGGAGGTATGGATGGGCAGTAATTCTGGAGAAGAAAGATGGTAGAATGCGATCGAAGGATCTGATCATTGGTAATTGACGGATGATGGCGGATCTACTCCCTACTGTACGGAGTAAGACTCAGATGTCACCAGGTACATACAGGGGAGCACCCCGGTCGCAGATCGTGGGTCTTCATGAATATGGGATTAATATGGGGCAGGTGGACGCGTCAGGAGAGATTTGAGCGGAAAGGAGTCAATTTTGATGCCTGTAGACATCCGAGGTCTGTTCGGTGCTCTTTGATTAGTGGAGTTAGGGTTAGTCTTGGCTGGTGACTCAATGTACGGAGTATTCAAGTTCAGTTCAGTTCAAATGTTGACCACTGCCAGTGTGCTACAAGGAGGATATTAATTGCTCGGCTAGTTAGAGAGTGCAATTACCAGCAATATGAAGTATTATTAGAATAATCTACCTACACTGAACATGAAGTGGTAGTATGTTTCAGCATGTTGAATCTCGCAGAGATACCCCATATTGTCCTAGAGGCTCTGCTCTGCGAGACTGAGACTGAGTTAATCGCATTAATTTCCTTGAATGGATGAATTCTTGGCGAATTCCAGATCTGGCTTGGCGCAGGCAGCAACTTTTCACTTTATTAATTTTTAATTTTTCCTTTTCTTTTTCTTGTTTTGATGTGAGTTTGGCGGCATCACATTCCGTATACCGGAGTACAACAAGACGAGATGCAATTTACAACAGGGAAGGATGCTAATACTACTCCGTAGAACACTCCGGTTAGTTCAGACATACAATGACAGAGATTTCAAAAACCTCCGTTTCCAGCTGTCGAGTCTCACCGCTGCCAGGTGTCCCTTTTTCCTGCCACTCACGAGGCTCTCCCGCAGTGGGGCGCAAGGCTAATGTTTCCACAATGATGTAAAGGGGGAGGAGAGGAGAGAACAGGGGAAGAAAGAAGAAATATTGTAGGGGAAGTATATTCAGTAGTATAGTATTCTATATGATAGTATAGTCTGGATAAATATGCAGTAACTGTGTCTGTCGAGTATACTTCTGTAAAGACTGAATGTGTACTCCGTAGACTCTTTGATGTGTTGCCTTGTAGGGCTGAGGTGGATCAGTCAGCTGTACTTAGGGTACTTAGAGATACTTGATTAACACTGGTAAAGTGTACATGAACAGAAGTACTATTATGTATCTTTCAGTACCTGGAGTATACCGATCTGCCAAGGAGAACAACAATCCACGAGTCAAAGAGCAGCACATGAAATATGAAAGAAATAATTATTATTGTAAAAGGAGACTAATTACACAGTACTCCGTATAGCTAAGACTACCCCGTGTGTTCCCTGTTCCCCCACTAAGCAATATTGATTGTGATTATCATTTTCACTGCTTAGCGCCGACCCGCTTTGTTCTTCTCCCACTTTGACAACTTCAACTCTCCAACTTCTCCAACTCAACTTCACTCCTCTCCTCTCCTCCCCTCTTCACCCTCCCTGCTCTGCTTCTGCCTGCTGCTACACACCGTCTTTTCTCGCCATGTCTTGGCTCGCCGGGATCACCGAAAGTACGGACAATGAAAACCTCGGCATTGACTGGGTTCTGCAGTATGAATTCGGCGATCTGGGTAAGTTCAGCTCCTGCAGCCTGCTGCACCACTATCCCCGCGGGGACGAGATACACCTCACAGTGCAAATACTGACAAACCTACCATCCACCACAGACCAATCGTCCGCTATTTCAGAGTTCCGCACTCTCATGAGCGATCTGACCGAAGCTGGTCTTCGTGTTCAAGTACGTCATGGTCATGGGAAAGCACTGCTAGTCTGCATCCGCGTCCCGCGGGACCATCTGGGAAAGATGGTACAAAAATCAAGGTATGTCCACAACCGCAGAGAAGATGCATTCATTTTGATTGCAATGCTAATCTCAAGATTCATTGCTTCACAGAATAAAAGATTGGATGTTTGCCATTACACATACCCTCCCGTCAGGCAACGATATCTCCGTAACCGCCGAGACCCCCTCCGAAGAAATCCGCTCTGTATACCACGCCGTGACCTGGTCCAAAGAACTCGGAGGTGCTGGAATCACCCCGAACTTTGGCAAATGGGAACGTGTCACTGCTTCATTTCCTTTACATGACCGAGATGCCTGTACCGACCTACTAAAGGCCTGGAGTCGGAAGACGGTCCTCTCCATTCGGGACTTGGATACAATTCGTGCACTTTTTGGCGAAAAGGTAAGAAGAAATATACCCAGTACAGGCTGGGTACGGAGGCGTACTGTTCTACTCAGGCTAACATATCTAGGTCGCCTTCTACTACGCTTTCATTCAATGCTACTCAATCGCATTGACCATCCCGGCTGGTCTGGGCGTCATTGGCTGGCTTTATTTCGGCCCCTATTCAATTATTTATGGCTCTGCGCTGTGCGTCTGGTGCGTCTGTTTCGTCGAATATTGGAAAGTTCGCGAGTTCGACCTGTCTCATCGCTGGGGCGTGCGTGGGGTCGGCGCGCTCAAGGTCAATCGCCCACAGTATCACTGGGAAAAGGAAGTCAAGGATCCAATCACAGGCCAGGTCACTCGTGTCTTCCCTGGATGGAAGCAGTTCCTACGCCAATTGCTACTTATCCCTTTTGCCTCGGTCGCGGCCGTTGCTCTGGGTGGTTTGATCGTGGCGACCTTTGCTTCGGAGGTGTTCATTTCGGAAGTTTATAGCGGTCGCTTTCAGGGGTTCCTGGAATTTGCCCCTACAATTATTTTCTCCCTTTCATTGCCATTCATCACCTCGCTTTTGACCAAGATTGCGACAAAGTTGACCGAATATGAGAACTACCGCACGAGAGATCTCTACGATTTGGCCCAAACGCAAAAGACCTTCGTGATGAACTTTATCACTTCGTTCCTCCCGACGATACTCACTGCCTACGTCTATGTCCCATTTGGCAGTAGCATTGTTCCTCATCTGGATATCATCAAGAAATACGGATTGAACATTCAAATGTCGCATTCGGATTTCCAGGTCGATACGTCTCGTTTCCAACAGGAGGTCATTTACCTCTCGATGACTGCGCAAATCTTCAACTTCTGCGAGGAGATCGTCTTGCCTTTTGTTAAGCAAAAGCTGTACCAGAAATGGCGCAACTATCAAGACCACAAGGCGGGTCTCACTCGTCAACGCAGTTTCTCTAAAGCGACCGATCTTCTTTTGCTGGACCCGCCCGGCGAGTCGAAATTCCTCCAGCGACTCCGCCAAGAGGCCGATGCGGATGAATACGAGGTTGAAGAGGATATCCTCGAGATGTGTGTACAATTCGGATATCTCGCTCTATTCGGCGTGGCGTGGCCCTTGGTCCCACTAGGCTTCCTACTCAACAACTGGCTGGAACTCCGCGGAGATTTCTTCAAGCTTGCCCGCGAGAGCCAACGGCCTCCACCAATCCGCGCCGACTCGATCGGACCTTGTCTCTTAGGACTGGACTTCCTGGCATGGATGGGCACTCTCTCAACGGCAGCAATCATCCATCTGTACCGTGGAAACATGGCGGAGGTCCACCTATCCTCTCTCCTTCTAACGGTGTTCATCGCCGAACAAGCCTACCTTGCCATCCGATTCACCGCCGCGACCGCAATGCAGAAGATCTTCGCAGAAACCCTCTACCAAGAAGAAGTCTGCCGACACGCGGTACGCAAGGGCTTCTACGAAATGAGCATGGGCGTGGGAAGTGGACGGGCTGGCTCTCCCGAATCCCCCGGCCGTGTACGACAACGCGTGCGATTCCATGATCGCGTGAACGTGTATGAGTCGGGCTCCGGGTCTGACACGGGACCGGAGGATGGATCTTCGTCTCCATCATTGGAAAAGGTGCAGGATGATGTACTACGGGGATCTGATCGCGAGGCTGCATTCTGGAACGCGCATTCTTACGATACGGCGGATGCTGGGGTCAAGCTGATTCGGGCGTTGAGTGAGAATCCGGTGGAGGAGAAGAGTGCGAAGAGGGCGTAAATCGTTGGCATATAGCATAAGCATACTACAACATAGCATCAGCATAGATTGATTTTCAAGTTCCGGCATCTGTTGCCATTTGATCTCTCTATTCTCGGTTGATTTCTCCCAGTTCAATATGTCTGCCTGTGGTGGATCCTCACATCCACAATGTCATACTAAAATAGTAGGACTCGTATACCAACAACAGACGATGTGTTCAAATGTACACATCCCCTGTTCAGGCACCCTATAGGGCTGAGACAAGGTGTTACTAGCTCAGACAAGAATAGATCTATTATCCTTATATAATAAAACACTTCCATCTCCAATCATCACTCATAAATACAGCCCAATACGATGCCATACCACCTTAATTACACATACAAGGCGATCCCTCAGCCCTACGCCCCACACTTTTCTCTTCTCCGCTTTTCTCTTCCACTCATTTCTCTTCTTCTTCTTCTCTTCACCCACTCCCTCTTCCTCTTCTACTTCACCCACAATTGTCTCCCCTTTTCCACTTTCTCCTTCTTCACCTTCTACCTCCCAATCCTCTACATCACCCCTTCCCCCCCTCTCCCCCCATACTCTGTCGGTCGTGAGGTAGAACTGGCTTCATCCACGACCGACCCCATACTTCACCATGGCCAACCCAGCTGCCTCCTCAGACACTCTCATCTCGCCCTCACAGACACCCCAATACCCTCCGAAATCCCATCAATTAGCGCCCAAAATCACATCGCCGTCCTCCGATATCGAGCTCTTTAGCGTCACTCCGATTCCCAAGCTTAACCGTGAAGCTAGTGACATCACCTGGCAAGAATGCTTGGAATCCTCAAAGGACCAAGTCATCCTCGTCCACCGCCGTGGCCGCTTCCGTCTACTCTTCCAACAGCAATTCCGCAATAGTCTACTAGCCAGTGTCGGCTACCTCGAGCTCGCCAATGCCGGTGACTTCGCCGCCAATGTCTGGAATGAAATCCCCGTGCCGAAATTCGCTGCTGTATTGATGGGCATTGGAGGCACATTGGCTCTGGGAATGGTTCTCGTCGCTATCCAGGATTTTCGACTGAGTTATGCAAACGTGAAACTGCTTAAGGCGGAACGTGAACACCTCACCCGATTACAGCAGTATCACTGCAAGAATCCCGAGATCACACGGTTACTGGGTAGTCGACTGGGAGTCCTCTTCCGAGAAATGGGCTCAGAAGTGGTCGATCGTATTGCCATGGACATTCTGATGGGCTTTGGATCCCTACTCGTCGGCGTCGGCACACTAATGGCAATCGGCGGTGCCAATCATCGAGTCTTTCAAGCGAGTAACCTGCTTTCAGGATACGTGGGCAATGGACTGGCAGCATTATTCGGCCTAGCAAACGCAATCTGGTCATTCTTCCTGATCCTCCGATTCAACAAACACGACGCCGCAGTCAAAGCTCAAGAACCGAACGACGAGATCCGTCGAAGACTACATACTCGCTTTAGACGCTTTCAGGGCCACGCCATCGTCAACGGAATTAATGGTTTAGTTGCCGGTGCCGCGTCAATGGTTACCGCAGAACGATGGTGGGGCTACGTCGTGCTCATCCCGTGCATCATTTCTCTCGTCCTGTGTAACTATTTCTGGAGAAAGAAGCTTGGGTATGATCGGCCTATCTTGGATCATGCCTCTCTAGCCCGCATGCAATTGACCCCCTTGCTGGAGGACTTGGAGTACGTCATCGCCATGCAAAAGGGTCTTACGGAGCCGGAAGATTCTCTATCGAGGACAATCGTGCAGCAGGATTCACTTCCTTCTATACTGCAGTTCATCGTGCGTAATCGCATGTTGGAAACATACTGTGACTCCCTGGCGCGATATAAAAAGACCCGATTTATACTTGACTCGGTCCCGTCATCATCTGACCAAATCGTGTTAAATCATGATGTTCTTCTGCAGTTAGCTCAGCGGACAGAATACGCGGGTATACTTCTCGCCCATGCACAGAAGTTTCTGCGAAACGACGGCGTGCGTTCGTTTACTTATCGTGAGCGCCATTTGTTAGAGTTATTGGGCTTTGCTGTCTGGCGGGATCAGACAGATGCAGCGCATGCCCAATAGAACTTGAAGACTTCAAGTTGTTCATTGCCGTTACCCTGGGGTATTTATTTTCTTTCTGTCCCAGTTTAGATTTGTGTGTTTTCTGGGCGACTGGTCGTCCCATTGAATCGAACTTATTTCAGCCGTGCATCGCATAGCCTGGTGATTGTGATTGTGATTGTGAATTTCTCGATGCTGGTCATTACATGTCATGTCATGTCATTTCATTTTTATCACTTATTTCAAGTTTCACTTTTTTTTTCGAATGTGATGTGATGTGATGTGATGTTCATGCAAACTAATGTTGATGGTACGAAGCATGAAGCTGAAAAGAACATGATATTGTCTTTACTTGGTCTTTATGGAAACTTGAAGGGGATCTCAAAGGTTAATATTCTCGCCTCGTTGCAGTATTTAGTGTCCCAAGCCTCCGCACATGATATGATCATTTCATGGATCCCGATTCATTTCATTTCATGTCTTGTCTTTAGCTACCATGCCCGCATTAATGAATAGATCTCATCATTTACATTCCATCATTTCTGCTATCTAACAGTGGTACCTAAATAGTGGTAAATGGTACTAGTCCGAGTCGTACCTAGTACTTAGCAGTGATAGAATAGACCTCTGCTCCATCTCTTCAAATCTAACTATCCAAACCTGGACAATTCTCACTCGTCTTAGCCGTAATAGAATCATAAGGCGACGGATCCGTCCAGATAATGTTGAAGCTAGAAGTTTCAATGACATCGTCAGCACATAACTACTACTTTACCACCCTCACAACTGGCACTGGCAGTACTCCCATCCATCCCATCCACAACTTGAACTTCAAGTAGTGTTGAATCCAAGCAGGGAGTACAATTGTAAACGCACCTATCATCCGGATACTCCGGCGCATCATCATCACCAAGCTCCTTCACAATATCAGTAAGAGCATCATGTTCCCAGCAAATCAAGATATTCCCCGATCCACTGTACCCCTTCACGACATCCTTTACGCAGTCGGGATCATCCCGGTCGCAGGATGTGTCGACGCTCAGGCCCAGGTCTGTTGCTAGGGGTTGGACTGTGTCAAGGGGGCGTTGGCGTTTGCCGTCTATTCATTCATGGTAGTGAAGTTAGTATTGGCATGCCAGTGGACTTGAAGTTCAAGAGCTTAGAGGGAGTATCGATTTGCGCAGGTGTCTGGGTGTTTTCTTTTTCTTTTTCTCTTTTTTTTTTTATGGAATGGTACAGGCCCTTGTGCTAGGATCCTGCTACCTGTACAATTGCGATGTATCAAAGCAACACCTGCACACCTGCACAGCTCAAAGACACCTGGGCAGGAGATGAAAAGAAATACTGCTTGAGAAGCTTAAACATACCGCTCTTAGGCGTCTGCGCCATAATGTGTCCGATATTATACTCCGAGCTCGAACCAAAAACATTACGCAGGCATTGAGCGCGTTCGACGCCCTGCGCACTGAGTCCGTTGCCGTCGTCGGGTTTCTCGCCGTGGCGGATGAGATAGACTGTTGGGGATGCTGTTGCGAGGGCGGCGAGGAGGGGGAGTAGGGCCCCGGGTGTTATTTTGACCATTTTGGCGCGAAGTTGATGTTGGTGGAATTGAGGCCGGTGGGCTGAGTGACTCAGAATGTGAGTGTCCCGAAATATGGCTTCCAAAGATGAAGGTCGTACGAACCAAGGATCAACTGGGTATTTATATCCAAGGATCTAATCAGCTCGATCTCGACTTAGCACTAGTACAGCTTGATCCATGTAGAAACTCCCTAGAGCAATGTGAGCCAATACGAATAAAATCTACCCCGGTCCTCAAACTAACCTTCCTCGGGACCCATGCAAATCCATCAATACGACGCTGTCTGCTTCCCTCGTTCAATCAGTCGGGCCTTTCCGATCGTGCCTGGCCAGACATCTCCGCGATCGGCGCGACATGCGCGGGTGGCTGTTTGTGATTCGCTTGTCGATCTTCGGGCTAAGGCTTGTTTGGGGAAATGAAGATGGGATTCGCGTGGACTCGGTGGATTGGGTTGGATGCGGGATGGTCTCGGGAATAGCAATAGCATCTAGGTAGTAGCGATGGATATGCGTGTAGGATTGAGACATGAGGAGTGGTTGAGATGTGCTTTTTTGTTTCATTTTATGCAGCTCTGGAGTGTTTTTGTTGATCAAATGTTGGGTGAGGAATTGTGGATCTTGTGGGGTGCTTGATATCTCCGAGTCCGCGCTCTAGAGGCGGAGATACCTACTATCAGTCCCAAGTCACTGCAGTGCTCGTACTAGGATTATTGATACCTGATTAAAAGAGTCAAGTAGATGAAATTGTATGTGCTGAATTCCTCTATTTTTCAAAATCCTTGCTCTAAGTTAGAAGGTCATGATATACAAGTTTGCAATACTACAGATGATTTGATCCTTTCCAGATTCTCATGCCAGCTCTTAAAAACTAAATAATCCACTTCTCCTCTTCCCATACGGATACACAATCAAAGCTGCAACAAATAACCCAATGGTAATCCCAATCGCAACTTGAATCATACCAAACCCCAAGCTCCAGATCGAACTACCAGCAGCTAGTCCCGCCCCTGGCGCACTACTAGCCGAACCATGCGACGAAACATTCTGTCGAATCTCATCGGCAGACTGAACGCCCGAAATCAGCGATCCAGTTGCTGCTAGACCCGATGGAACTAGAATGAATATGCCCGGGAGGATAGCCGTCGCTGCATGGCCGTGCCATAATCGACTGTACAGATTTCCCATGATCCCAATGGTAAAAGCCCCGACCGTGTTCGCGACCTGAGAATTCGATCCTAGTCTCTTGGTGCTGAAATAGTTTGTTGTATACCCCGACAGCGCGATTATAGTCATCGGGGGAAGTTGTTTCCACTTCCCTTGGTTGATGATGAGCAGCCAGACCGTCATGATGGCGACGAAGGGAAATCGAGCCACATAGGGATTTGGAAAGGCCCCATCATTTGGACAGGTGATATCTGATACGGCGCCTTTGTCCATAAGACCATAGATAGTTGTTCCGACTGTGATCCCGTAGCCGATGAAGAGTGAGAAGATTATAGCGTAGACCATTCGAATAGAACCTGCGATGATTTGATGAGACTGGAGCTCGAGACTGCTGCAAAGAACAAGAAAGCCGGGCAAGATCAACGCGATAGAAGCTTGCGAAATAGCAGAGAAACAAAAAAGATACTGTCTCTTTCCATCCACGATCGTCTTGGGAATACTTCCAAATGCCCGTGCCAGAAAAGATGTCACCACTGTCGAAGTCACTTCGAAGACATTCGAGTATAGCGCTGATCGAGGTGCAGCTACATGCTGCATTAATCCCACAAGTAACCCATTGATGAAGATAATCGGCATGTCGATAGGACGAGCACTGAAAGCAAATGGCCCAACAGTCGCAGTAGCCACCCCGTAGATAAACACAATAATGTACTTGGGATAGCGAGGCTTCTTGTTCATAACATCATCCAGCTCCTGCACAGCCTCCTCAATCCCAATCACATCGTGAATCACATTCTTGTAGATCAAATGTGTATCCGACAACCGGGCCAAATCAACCCCTTGCGCAACTCGAACAAGTTTAACTTCCGTTGTCCTAGTCGAAGGATCATCAAACGACATGATCATGCACCCCGGAAGATAGAGGAACTGGCTATCAACTTCCAACACCTTCGCCGTCATCTGCATATACTCTTCAAGCCGGTGAGTAGGAGCCCCAAAAGACATCAAAGCCCGACACAATTGCATGATGTAGCGCTGTCGACAAATGATTTCCGCAATATGCACCGTCACGCGAATCTCATCTTCCAATCTCACCTTCCGATCTGACTGTTTCCCGCGTCTTTTCGAAGCAGCCGTCAGAACCTCATTTGAAACAGGCGTACTGGCTCCACTCAAACTCCCATTCTTCCCCAGAGTCGACGTAGAAGAATTCGGCGGCCGTTTATACCACTTCACCTTCTCCCTTTTTGGCGTCGTCGTCCCAGCCACAGCCTGTGAAGGCGCCTCGCCTTTCGATACAGCGCCCCGAGCCGCAGAATCCACAGAAGAAGCCGAAGACTGACTAGGTGTGCGCGAAAGATTGCCCCCATCCTGACCTCCTCCATTCAATTTAATCAATTGTGACAAAATTCCACCCCCACCAGATCGATACCGTAATCCTTCATCCATACTTGACTCGTCTTCCCCTCCAACAAACTCACTGCCACCATGCGGAAACGGCTTCCCGCGCATCTTGCGCCGTTTTCCAGAATGATCTTGCGTTAGATCCCGCACTAACCGGTGCGCTTCAGAACTACTCTCCGCCTGGTGTTGTCTCTTCTCTTCGACAGTCTTGTGCTTGTTATCTGTTAGATCGGAAGAGGGCGGTTGACTGCCTGTTGCCCAGTCACTGTGATAGACACCGGAGTATAGGTCGTCACCACCAGTCGTCGGTCGACCCATACGCTCCCCCCAGACCCGCGCGCGTGCCTTGCATTTATCAGCCGTATTGCGAAGTCTATTGCGCGTGCATTGTAGATTCAGGGTCTGGGGTATACTTGGTTTTCGTTCCGAGACTTGCTGACCTCCTTCTTGCCCTTTAACCGCCTCGTCCTTCTTTTCATTCAGATTCAACGCGCCCATAGTCGTGTCTGTACTAGTCATCTCTGTACTAGTATTTGCATGATCACGCTCATAAATCTGCGACCGATTCCCAAGCTCGTTGTCAGCTATATCTCCCGTTCCATGCTCATACGGCATCGTAGGAAAATGCGGCAAATCCTGACGCTGAGACCGTTCCCACTCAGCCCGTTTATCTTCTCGGGGCTTCTGCCGTGGTGCATGGCGTGCGGAGTCGACGTTTGATCGGAATTGGACTCGTGGTGATGCCAGTGGTTGTGGAGGACTCTGAGGAATAGGTGGGGATTCATCTTGGATGGCTGTTTCGCCGGAATAGCGGAGTGCGAGGTCTTCGAGGTCTTCGGGTGGATCGGTGAAGTTGTCGCTGTCACTATCGTTCGAAGAGGCGCTTTTCTCTTTTTCTTTTTCTGCGTCGGATTCGGACATGGGGGTCGGTTTTGTCCGTGGCTTTCAAGGGTTTGTTAGAGAAGCATTGGTTTTTTTCTTCGAAGGAAGTGAAACGGAACTGTATTTGGAAATTAGCTGCCTTTGTCCAAGTCCATGTTTGGGTGATTCATGACCTACCTTTCGTGCCGAGACTGCACTTGCAGAAACCAAGGGAGATACTGACTATTAGGAGGGTTGTTGATCGGTATACTCGCAGAATCGTCTACTACTACTCTCCAGAGAGCGGACTACCTTTGTGTGTGTATCGAGTCGCCATTTGCACTTTCATGAGATCATGGAGGCGGGTCGGGGTATACTCCCTCGGGCCGCGAGGTATCCAAGGTTCGGCGAGGGAATCGAACCAATTGAAAGTAGAAAAAGAAGAAAGAGTTCTCTGTCTAGAAGTAAGTAGGCTTTCTTTGCCGCTTTGAGCCGCGTCACTGTTCGGAATCCTTGTCCGAGTACATTCCTGCCTGTATTCGATCAGTTACTTAGGTTGGATGAGAAGAATACATTCAATTCACATGTAACTGAGGGATCTCAATTTGGACATTCAAATGGTTTCGAATGATATGAATGACTCTCCAACCAAATGTAGTATGTGAAACCTCAATTTGCACTCCGTAGAGGGCGCCTAGTACTACGTAGATAGCTCTAAAATGGTCTGCATGAGTCCAGCAATGCCATGTGACTGTTGATATCCAATTGTGAACAATAGTACTCGTTTCTATGGATTTCATACCTAGGTAATACTACAATACTAGATATCGAAAGAAAACCAATTCTCCTCAAACATGGATCCCGTTCCCGTTCCCATTCACATTCTCCTTCTCGCCAGAAACTTCAACCAACTTAGACTTCACAAGAATCGAATCAAAATACCCCCGCATCCCCTCAACATCCTCCAATTCACCCACCCATCCAACATACTGATCAGGTCTCACAATAGCAACAGCACCACGAACACGATCAACACCCCAATTCTCATAGGCATTACCCTGACATTCCGGGTCCCAGATACAAGACCCCTCCGACCAAATGCGATCATATGCCCATCCCATAGTCTCATCAAACGGTCTCAACACCTCCGGGAAATCGAAATACTCAACCTCGTTCCAAGGACTGCTGTGAATAGTCAAAGTGTTGATAGTACTATCGAAGTTGTCGCTAGATGCAACATATCGGTTCAAAATATCCGGCAGCGCAGATCCGAGTTTATCAACTCGTTCCTTCTGCATCTCGAATCGGATATCACCCGCAAGAACGACGAGTCGGAAACGACCGTCACTTTCCAGGATATTCGTTGACCACCTCGTGTCGAGGCGTGCGTGGTTGAGAAGCTTTTGCACGGGGAACTTCTCTCCAGGGACCAGACTGCGTCTGAATTTCTGCTCTTGTTCAGCGTCGAGCTTTCGGACTAGATTGCTAGCAGGGTAAAATGCTTTGCGCCCTTCATAGAAATCCTCAAATTCCCTGTGGATATCAGCAGATGTTTGCAGTGAGCCGCCTGGGCCGGAATTCGATTCGTCCTTTGTGAACTGTGACGAAATCTGACGGTCGTAGTCAACAAGCATCTTCGCAAGAGGCAGTCTCTCAGCATTGTAAGTTTCAAGGATAGATGGATCCGCAGCTCCCTTTGCGACTAACGCCAATTTCCAGCCCAGGTTGAAGCCATCCTGCAAACTCATATTCATGCCCATTCCAATCTTGGGTGAGTGTGAATGCGCAGAATCGCCGGCCAGAAAGACACGGTGTTCTCGAGACAATGTCGAAGCAACACGTTGGCCGACACCGTAGGCAGAGAACCATTCGCAGATCTTGAAATCAAAAGTGTAGGGACTGAGGACATCCTGGACGACCTTTCGGATATGCTCTGGCGTGAATCGCGATTTATCACGACGTCCGGTTGTCGCGCCATTCGGCGACTCGGAGCCATTGTTGGCTGTGCCATTGACTTGTTCTTCATCGGCCTTTGGCATTGGGACGTAAAATCGCATGAGGTTTCGCTCGCGAGGAATTATCAAGATTGAGCCAGCTGCGCTTTCCACCATGGCCAAGCGACGAATATCCGCTGCAATTGTGTCAGTAGCTATCCTGCTGAGGACTCATGATGCTTTGCTTACGGAAATTGGATATGGGGACAACGTCCGCCACTCCCCTGGATCGCAGTTAGTACTACTATCACTCATGCATCTTCAATCTCTGAAATCATAAGGCCGTTTTCCAGCTCATACCAAATATAATCCGTGCTCGACCCTTCCATCGGAATCTTCATTTGTTCCCTCGTCCAGCTGCGCGCTCCATCGCACGCGATTGCATATCTCGCCTTGATAATCTCAATTTTCTCAGACTCGTTCTGGCTTTCAGGTTCTGGAGCAGACCCATAAAGAAGATTACGAGCAGAATCCTCCATCTTCAACCCGTTCCCGTTCTGCATCTTCCCATCACTCTCCCCGGTCGCATTCTTCGCCGAACCAAGATTCCGAACCTGGACAGTAACAGGATAAGCCTCATGGTCACTCTGAGCAATCTCATCAAAGGCCAATCCCTCAGCCACAACACCCCGCTCAACCTTAATAGAAGAATGTTCATGGATCTTATCAAGAATGAATTGCTCCAATCGACCCTGTCCCAGAAGTGTATGAACGAACGGTAGACGGGATTCCGCAGTATCACCAGTGAGACCCGATCGTACGAGCTTTTGATTTTCGTCTAGGCCCTGTTTTTTTTCGATTCAGACTGGAGTTAGCTTATCTCCTTAGAAGATTTGTGAGATGCCAATGATTCAGGCTTGGTACAGATACGAACCCAATAGGTACAAGTAACGGCCGGAACACCCTCATTGCGAACATGATGATTGAAACCGCAGCTATCGAATAATTCCAGAGTACGTGGAACGAGACCATCCGCATGTCCGACCGAGACTTTCTCGGCGCGTTTGTCGATGATGCGTGCGTTGACTCCATAGCGAGCCATCCAGTATGCAGCCATCAGCCCAGCCGGGCCAGCTCCAATGATGAGGCTGGAAGAAAGACAAGTCAGCAATGCTCATGTCAATCGGGTATAGCTATGTGAACACTTACACATCTACTTTAGATTCGGGATACTTCGTGACAGTCATTTTGAGCAGCGTATACCATAAAGTAGTGGGAGTGAGTGAAAGTCGGGGAAAAAATCAGAACGAGATCTCGATCAGGATCTCGCAAGGTGCCACGACAAACAGCTTAAAAAGTTACGAGTAGTCTGCACGATGCTCTCAGGTGCATATTTTCTTCTGCTGGCGCTAATGGCTGATCTGTGATGTAGTTGCTGTATGCATGTATGCATACATGTATGGTACTCGTCACATTTGCAGGGTTCGTGTGATTGCTTCCAGTTCATTCTCAGCTGCGAACAAGACACACCAACCTGTTCCATATCAAGAATGGGTTCGATGCACGCATATCGATCATCCCCTGCTTTCTGCAAATTCAATTCGTCTGGCGATGCTCAGTTGTTCGTTGGGTATTATTCCCAGTCCGAATGGAAATGCATTGAGGCGCTGCTGAAGGTGGGTCTCCTGGAGCTGAAAACAAAGATTCTGTGGCGTTCTTGTGACACCCTATTAAACACTCCTGATTGGTTAGAAAGTGTTTGAAAGCCCATTAAATGCATGGCACGTACCTCGACATATGTATATGTACTATAGTTATTAAATAGTACAGTGTGCTGTAGCTGAGATCGACGAATCTCAAGTGCCGTCAGCTTCCTCATTCAGCTTGTATATGAGACAGCCTTGAAGTTCAAGTCGAAGATTTTTCCGCAGCTACATGCACTTTGGTAACTTCAAGTTCACGCCCTTTAAATTTATAATTAACTTGAACGGACATGGCAATGACATGTGGGGGTATGCATTTCACATGTTCTCGGTTTTTGATTCAAAGATGAGTTCATCGTCAGTCGCTGTCATCACTCTAATAGAAGCTATCGACATGCGACTTTTTTTCTCCGACACAAATAAGTAGAAATGTCTCAAGAATAAATGATTTCGAAGTTTGATATGGGCCATTAACTGACAACACATTTCCGACATTAATTATTCTGCGTCAACTGAGATATTGCCATTGCAACTGCTAACATCTGGGGGTATCATCGCTCGATTACTCTTCATTAGATTTCGTCCTAATCCCAGTAAGACGTAGACGCAGCCAGTGCATCCATGGTCATCCAGTCCATGTCACTTCCCGGGTCACCTAGATAGAAATGGGTTCCAGGCATCTGCCATCGTCAGGAATGGTCGAAGGTATCTCATGAAAGGAACACTCACCATTAAGCTCCAGTCACCCAGAAGTTCAGAAACCGGATTGAGCATCATTTCATTCTGTGTCTCCAGGCTTTCAGTGTTAGCATCGATCTTGCTCTCTAGAATACTGATGGCTGCGGCTTCTGCTTCTTCGGCTGTCTTGAGAAGAACGTGCGGGAGCTCCTCTCTCGAAACACCACGCAGCAGACATTCTATCTGAGCACACACAAGACAAAGAAACAGATAGCCTTTGATATTGGTCTCGCCTGCCTTGATGTTATGCAGACCCCATCCTTTTGCATTTTGGAGGACAGAGAAAAGATCTCGTCGGAAAGACATCGGGCCGAGTGAGCTCTCCTCTTGCAACTGAGTCTTGAGCTCTGCTGCGATGAGGAAAAGAGCTTGGGTTGCAGTGGTTCTTACAATTCCTGCACCACATAAAGTCATCCGAGAGAGATCATCTAGCTTCTCTGGAGCGGAGTCTATGTCCCAGGTGGTAGAGTTCATAACAGATGCCGCTGGGAATACCGTGCACCATATGTTTAGCGATGTATCCACGATAACCTTTCTCGAATAGGCATACTGCGCCTCTTTGAGTGAAGCGGCGAAGTATGGCATGTGAAGGGCAGTCAGATAGCGACGGAAAAAGAAATCCAGAAGTCTTGTCTCATAATCTGAAGGAGACTTTCCGTCATTGGCGGCTTTGAGTCTCTGTAAATGTTGACATACTGACTTGTAGGATGCCCGAAGGTCACTGTCAAGGCGAATTGTGTCCTCGTATCCAACATGGGTGGATAGACCATTCAACGCTTTGGCGATATGAAGGCGGAGGGGGTACATTTTCCGGAGAGCCAAAGAAAGCGAAACATCAGTGTAGGTATCATCAGACGCTGGAATAGGATTTTCTTCAGTGAGAGCTTCGTCGTCAAAGTTGCCTGGCGGCATCGTATTAAATTCATCCAGCTTGCAAAGAGGAGGTGAACCGGACTCCATGCTCAGTTGTAGTTCGAGTTCCAGGATGGTATTCCAAAGTCTCCTTCGCATTTCAGCTTGGTAGGTAGACATCCTTGGGAGAATTTCGGGGTCACGGTTCAGACCCATGTACATTGCCAGACGAACTAGCACTCCCATTGAGATCCAAACCAAAGACCCTTCCACGCCAACGAGCTCCCTGGCAAGAAGGAGAAGAATGTGGGTTTGAATGAATTGAATACCAAGACGAGCTTTGGATTCAGGCTCGGAGATCCATGTCTGCGCTTCATGGATCCATCGGATAGCGTTTGCTCTCATGGAAAAGTTATCATCATAGATGGTGGATCCGATGGCCATGACCAGCTTGAAGAGGACCAAGAACGAGGCATCGGGCTCATTCGTCTCTAGAACAGCTAGATATTGTTGTTTGAATTTTGGGACATGCAGGACGCGATAGACACCTTCGGTCATGCGGAGGTAATTTGCAACCAGAACATGAACGAGCTCTGGACGGGGAAGATCAGATGTGAGCGGGCAAGGCCATGCGGGCGTTCGTTGAGCCTTGACAATTTTGCCCAGCCGCTTGGAATTTTTCAGATTGACCATTGCATCGCCTCCTTCGTTCTGAAGAAATGGTTCGAGAACCTCCAGGATATCGGCAAACTGGTCATTGTTAGCAATCTGTAACGCACTTCCCGGTGTATCTAATTTGACAACTACGTGACTTACCTGGGCCACCCCATTCATCCAGTGACTCTGACCAAAGATTCGGGTCTTGTGCATGATACTTCTTGAAATGGTGGGTGGCTGCCCAGCTATGGCACTTTCCGAGTGTATATGGAAGGTTCCAGCTAAATTCGACTTAGTTGTGCTGATGCTGTAGTTGGGGCTCAAGCCAACAGGACCAACCGATTCCCGAGGAGACTTGGTCAGTTGCTCCTCCAGCTGTTTGATTCGGAACCTCAAACCTTCAACTTCGCTGATGTTTGACTGATTGGATCGTGGTGATTGTTTTGCGATAGTTGTGGCAGAAGCAGGCGGAACAGCATGGACGGTCGGTGTTTCGAGATCAGAAGCCTGGTCTATTTCCATCTGCGAGGGGTCCCTTTGTCCCCGTGGAAGCTTGGCGGGCCTTTCGACTGATGATCGGGCTTTTTGAATTTGCCGAGGACCCTGCACTGGTGGGGATGCTTCTCGATAGGTGCATTTCGCGTTGTTGGATCTCACACAGTTGCTACATGGATGCCCCCGATTGCACTTGATCTTTCGTCGGCGACATAGTTCACAGGACCTGAGAATGGTTAGACGATGGTCAAGGGCCTAGGGTTTCTCACAGCCAACTAGAGCAATTTCACTCACAATGCTGGGCGACGGCGGAGCCGATCTGAGCCAGTTCCAGGTATGTGGATATTGTCCATGGTTGATCAGATAAGGCACTGGCAACACCCTGAACGAAGCACTGTATCGGTGATATCCATTCGGAGTCGGGGAATTGCAGCTGAGATGTCGAGATCGGAGAGGTGAAGCTGATGAGGGGGTGAAGACACGAAGAGACGAAGAGACGAAGAGACGCAGAGACGAGGCCTGGAACTGACCAAAAATAGCAACTTCCACTTCATAAACACCAGATTAGGAAGGAACCAGCCACCTCATTCACCGAGTCGGACTCGGACTCGGACTCGGATTCGGGGTTAACAGCCGGAAGTTGCACTTTTGGTCTCTGTCGTCTGCAATTCCCCGATCACGGGACCGTCTTTAATTTGATCCTCAGTGTGGCCTACAGTACTTCTTTTTCCCTATTCTTCTTTTCTAAACAGGAGAAGAAAAAAAAAGAGATTCCATTCATGTCTATTTTTTGCTGCAAGATCAAAGCAACTCAAGGTTGAATTTTCTAAGTGGTGGAGACCTGAGAATCATCTTGTTTGGAATTTTAATGTAAAGGACCTCAGTAGTATGAGCTCAGATCTAGTTGCAGGCCCTGCTGCGGTGCTACCTGTGCATGGAAGTGATGCATTTGTTTCCCTGGGCAGCCTCATGCTGACATGCTTGATAAGAATTGCCTCAGAAAAAAAGATTTTATGTACTTTTCCCTTGCCTGGCAGGTTTTAGTGCCAAATCCTTCATCATTTGCATGTCTTGGCTATCTCCACAATTTGCCGATTTTCATAGTAAGCCCCGATCATGAACTCGTATAGACAAAATGAGCCCGAGACCATACTACCATCACATATAAGAACCAGGAGCATGAATTATAGAGTCGCTATTGCCATTTATCTACATACTGAGTATCTGCAGCCTCTTTTCATTTTTCAGTCTTCTTCCAAGATTGCCTTATCATTCAAGTGTCTCCCATCCACCTGATACTAGCAACCTTTAGTTACTACTATACTCCGATCTTATCAATCACATCTCCAGGGCTCTCTATCCCCAACTTGAAAGAGCTTAAACCCACGGGGCCACATCTGCAGTGAAAATCACTAAGCATCTCTTCCAAATTGACGACAAACAACGAAGAATCCTACCTTTCACAACTTGAAAAAGAAGGACAAGAAGAGATTAATTCATGCAGCAACATGTCCCACGACTCCCCCAGCAAAGATGACCCCAGTCTCGTGGGACCCGCCCCGGATGGAGGCCTCAAAGCGTGGCTCGTCGCCGCAGGCGCTGCTTGCATGTTCTTTTCCGCTCTTGGATTCGCAAATTCATTCGGCATCTTCGAAGAGTACTATCTATCACACCAACTGGAAGGTGAATCGGCTGATAAAGTGGCCTGGATTGGATCTATCTCTGTGTTCATGCAATTCGCGGCTGGTGCAGTTGGTGGTCCTCTTTTCGACCGCTATGGTGCTTGGGTATGTTCAATCTTCCAAGCACAACCCCACGCGTCCCATGCTAGTACGGATGGCTGACTTCCAAGGTTTGGCTAGGTTATTCGACCCGCCGCAGTTCTCCTCGTTTTCTCCATCATGATGACTAGTCTTTGCACGCAATACTGGCAATTCATGCTAGCTCAGGGCGTTTTACTTGGTATCTCCATGGGTCTTGTACAGTTCCCAGCCATGGCCGCAGTGACACAATACTTCGAGAAACGAACCGGTGCAGCACTGGGCTTGGTCATTTCCGGATCATCGATCGGCGGCATCGTCATTCCAATTGCACTTTCGAAGATGCTAAACAGCACGAACCTCGGATTCGGATGGTCCATAAGGGTAATCGGTTTCGTTCTCGTCCCGCTGCTTTCCTTCTCGTGCATCACCGTTCGAAGTCGACTACCACCTCGCAAATCCGCGTTCCTCTTGCCTTCCGCTTTCAAGGACCCAAAATACTGCTTGTTGATTGCTGCCATGTTCTTCCAGCTGATCGGCATGTTTGCTCCGCTCTTTTACATGCCAACCTATGCCGTCCGTCGTGGCATGGACGCGACGCTGGCATCTTACCTCTTGGCCATAATCAATGCAGCGTCGACATTCGGTCGTGTCCTTCCCGGTGTGCTTGCGGATAAATTCGGACGCATCAATGTGTTCATGTTTGGTGGTATCGCCTCGGGGATTGTGATTTGTTGTCTCAATCTGGCAGAATCGACTGCAGCTCTGGTGGTCTACTCTCTTGCTGTGGGATTTACTACGGGGACTATCATCTCGGGCGGTTCAACGGCTTTGACACTCTGTATGACGAACCGTCAGAATAGCGGTACTCTTTTGGGCATGGGATTGGGTCTTAGTTCTTTTGCATCTTTGATTGGGCCGCCTGTCAATGGGGCACTTGTGCAGCACTACGGTAGCTTCCAACAGATGTCTATCTTCAGTGGGATCATGTGTCTTGCTGGGGGGTTTATTGCATTTGCTGCTAAGTCAACTACTTCTCAAGGACTTTTTGGAAGAACTTGATACTACTTTTGAAGAAATCATTCAATACTCTGCGGCACTGAGAAGCCAAGCTGGGAATTCTCTTATTTACTCGCCATTTTGGAACTACTAGACCACCCAAGTCATTGCTGCCCGCCTTCGTGTCTACAAACCGTATGTTAGATCGATAATAGATTAATAAGAAAGAGATGACCGATGAGAATCTGAAAGCTTATTTAATTTTCATGTTCACAATTACTATTGAATTCCAGTCTTAAATACTACTACTTCAAGTTGTGCAATTTGATTGCTGGTTTGTCTCCACTTCCTGGCCCTACGGCAGTGGCAGTTTGACCTTCTGCAAATTTGTATAATCTCCCTGCAATTCGCTGACGGTATCTTCAGAACAGTACAATACTGGGTTAAAATCATGTTTTGAGAAGAGAAATAGCTGGAATGAGTGTGAGAAAGTGTGTGACAGTCAATCATGTCGGTCACATTCAGTGTTTGAATGCATCTGCATTCGCGACAGTCTTGCATTGATACTTATTCACACCTGGGCAATTCTGACATGTATTGGTTTTACTCTAGAAAAGATTATTATTATTGTAAGCTTCTAGCAATTTCCCAATATACCTTAAAGCCTGGAAAGGATGGCCCTTCACCACGTGATCTATCCAGGTCTCAAATAGGCAACCATAGGAGGCCACCTTCACTTTCTGAACTTCACTCCTTCACATACTTCACATACCTTGACACAGACTGGGAGGGATCCGATGAGGGTGTATAAAAAAGTCTTTCTAACATCTTCATCGTATCTCTCCCAGTCTTTTCCACTTTCTTCATTCCTTCCTCCTTCGTCTTCACACCACATTCACATTCACACCCGGGCATCAACGGCGAGCTCAAAGAAGACCCACAAGAACTTCGACCCTCGTTTCCAGCAGCTGTGGTCAGTGATCTATCTCAGAATCAAGGAGATTGTTTTACGTGCAGTGAGCATGAAGACAAGGGAATTCTCGTGTCGGTCATGAAGTGGCAAGTTGGTCTCGGAAATCTTGCTGCTCTTGTCCACTCGCTTCTCATACGCACTCATGGCGCGAGAATGGTGAACCCTTACGTTCTGTCAACCACAAAGGTGAGATTGAATCATTCCATCCCCCGATCTTACTGTTGTTAACATACTGCAAAGACACTCTAGCCAACTGCACAAGAATCTTCCCAGAATATGGCTCTTGCAACGCAACGGGTCATGGTTAACACTGGTTTATCTCATAACCTGCCTTAGGCATCTTCTTGGTATGTCATTACAACGAATTCTTTGATATATGGTGTTTTTTACTAATTCTGTGCCAGCCCATCTAGGTACACCAAGGGAAGCCTACACGACTACCAGGGTGGGCTACCAGGGTGGGTGGTTTGAACTTGCGCAAATTTCAAGCAGCCTCGGCCTCGAGACTCAGATTCCGGAAATGACTCACCGCTCCTCCAAGGCTTCGTGTACCAGACATCATCGTCATCTTTCTTATCCTTATCCCTATTCCCATCTCCACTCTCATCTCTCCTCACATCTGTACTGCTACTCACCTTTCCACTGTCATCTCTGCTCATATCTGTACTTCTACTCATATCTCTACTTTCATCTCTACTCACAGCCTGAGGCACCCAGGCACACCTCCCTAGCACATGTATGTAGGTAGGTTCCGCAGATAGTAGCTTCATCCATCTCGTGAAGAGTCTATGAGAGTTTTTAAATACTACTATACTGAGCCAGTTTCATTGCACTGGTGCCACTATCATAAAGAAACCGGAAGCCAATTCTAAGTTGTACTCAGATCCGACGGTTCAAACACCAGAGTGTCTTTCAATTCAACGTGTAATCAATTATGCTGAATTCTAAATCTTTCACATCCTATTAAAAGAGACAGTTGTCATTATAGCCCGTCAATCCCAACCCAAATAATACCATCATTTTATTTACCAGCCCAGAAGCGCAAGAAAGCCTCCTTCTTATTCTTCGGAGGCGCTACCTCCACATTCACATCATCCGTCACAGGCAACCCATCATTACCAAGATTCGTCACAGCATTCTGCGTCTTACCCAAGAAGTAATTATTCTGGAAGAACGAAGCAATGAGCGGAATGAATGCGAGTCCAACAGCAGGCGCAATGCAATAGTAAAGTGCACGGCGGTAAGCCAAAATCGCACCAGCACGCATGGGACTATCAAAGTCATAACTCCTAATCAAAGTAACCTGACCAAATAACTTAGTCACATCGGCCTCGGTCGCGGAATCCGGTAAGTGTGCGCGGAGCTGATTGGGCATCTGGCTTGACCAGATTACCACGACGATAGCGGATCCAATGGCACTTCCAACCTTCGACCAGAGCGAGAGCAGGGAGATGACGAGGGCGACGTCTTGATGTGGGACTGAGGCTTCTGAGGCGACGCGAGATCCAACGACGGACATTGAGCCGCCGAATCCGACAAGGATTTGAGATAGGACTAGTGCTGCTGTGTTGTCTGTTGCCATGTCGCCGCTAAGCATTATTCCCATTCCGATGATTTTGATGCTGAGTCCGATTATTTGGATTGCTTTGTATCGGTGTGTCCAGCGCTGGAGGAGTCCGACGATTGGTCCTGCGATGCAGAGGGCGAGGGTTAGGGTGTTGCCGTAGTAGACCCAGTCTTGGTAGCTCCAGGGTTTGGCGATGTAGACGTATGAGCTCCAGTATAGGCCTCGCATATTACCAGCGACTATTCGTTGTAGATGTGCATTGAGTTAGCATCTGGCTTTCACTTGTGTAGGAGGGACTCGGAGAGGTACTGACGCATGTAGATACTATCGATGATCACCGCCATAACAAAGGTTTTGTTCAAAACAAGTCGACGGGGAGCACTAGGGACTCTCGCCCAGAATATCTCAAACATCACGTAGGCGATGAGTAGGAGACCACCTACAACCATCATTGCGATCATGGACTGGTTTTTCCAGCCCCCATCGGCGTAGGTCTTCAGGGAGAAAGGAAGTAGTAGCAATGACCAGCCGAACCCAAGAAGGATGAGGCCAAAGGCGTCGATCTCTTCGAGATTGTGCTTGAGTGCTTCCATCCAGGTGCGAGACGGTTCGGCAGCTAGTGCGATGACTGCGCCGTGGGGGGCGTCATGACCTTCCTTCTCGGCCAGTTCTCGGGCATCGCGACGGACGGCGTTCGATGAGGCGATGTTGACAATGCCGTGTTTCTTAGCTTTGCGGTCGAGCCAGATGAGGACAGCGATTGCGGGACCTAGGGCGACCGGCATGATGATTGCGAACATACCATAGCCCCATCGCCACATGTTCCTGCTATCAATGGCCTGGACGATCTTCCCGGCGAACCATGTGTTGATGATAAACGGGGTGGATAGCATGGAGCTAGCAAAGCCACGCCATTCTAGGGGTGTGAGATCGGCGACGATGATGTCGTTCGTCAAGTCCAGGCCGGAACTGCCGATGGCAACGAACACTTCGCCGACGATGTAGGCGGAGATTGTTTTGCACGAGGCGGCGATGACATACCCGACGACGTAAAAGGCGAGAACCAAGAGGTAGGTGTACGGTCGCGAAGTGATATCGGAAATCTTCGCGATGAAGGGTTTACTCACGGCGCTGATGATGCTTGTAGCGATGGAAAGGGTAGACAGTATGGAACTGTGTTGCTTGAAATAGGAGGATGCTTCGAGGGAGTAATAGGATGTTGTGGATGAGTCGAGCGAGTAGGCCCACGCACAAACAAGCACTGACACGGCGACCAACCACAGGGAAGTTCGATTCGTCTTTGCCTCGTGGTAGATTGCTTCCATGCGCGTGACACCCTGCGACTGGAGAACCGTGCCGACTTTGGATTTAGCGAGGCTTTTTTCATCCATCGGTTCTCCTTGTCCCTCTGCTGGCGCAGTGTGAGGCTGGATCTTGTCGTCAACAACGCCCGACATTTTGGGTAGTAGTTTAGTAGTACGATAGGATCGACTGGATGGGCGAAATGGAAATTCCTGCAGCACGTCAACCTTTCTTATAAAACCTGGACCAGTCACCCTCCATGCTCATTGCGTCTAGCGTGAGCCATGAAAATTTCCATGGAATCAAACAAGACATCTGGATTTGCCATTTAAAGTATAGAGGACAAGTTCCAGCCAGTGGGAGGACATGTTCTCAAACTTGTTGCATCCATCTAATCTAATCTGATGGGTGCCTCCACTTTTCGTGGCTCGGAAGAGCGTGATTGAACCAGTTTCTAGTCTGATGCAAGCTCGCTCGCATTCGATAGTCCATTGTCGGTTAGCGTTGGCTCGAGCGACAAAGGAACGCTACCAGGTGCGATGCCATGATGTTTTCTGATTGGATAAAGACTGGTGGGGAGGCAAATTCAAGCCGGGATGACTCCGTAACACTAGGCAAGACATTCTTGGCAGCTTGAAGCCAGGTGCGCGGAGTCTTGGCTATTCAGCCCTGAAGGAGGGCAGGATACATTCCGTATGAGAAGTTGGACGCTTTTTTGCCTTGTATTCCTGTTGCTAACGCCGTATAGATCAAAACATTTGCTGTAGACAAGAAGCTTTTGTTAAAATTATATCTTAAATGATCATGATCATTTCTAAACACTGCTACGAGAACTCCAACCTTTGTCGTCCTGGAGGTCAACATGTGATTTACTAGTTCACAGAAAATATCTTCGGATTTTCTCGTCAATATTTCCTATCCTGTCCGGAGTCGCCTCTTCCAATATACTAATCTCTGCTTCGGCTATTGTGTTGAATGAAACTTGAACCAGGTCCCGAGTCCGACCATGCCTGCATACTACATGTACTGGGCTTATCATAGTACTAATTTCTACTATATCCACTGAACGGGGTATTTACATTCAACATTATTGCACTCTTGATCTCGAGAGCATTGAAAATACTATTAGTATATCGATAATACGATGCTGCCAGGGATTAAAACGGGCCGTTTGAACCTCCTAAGACATGTGCAATCCATTCACATAACCGTCCCGCGGCCAGTACTACATCCGTGGATTACGATGATTGTCCCTCATCTGATCCCGATTGTCTTCCACCTGGACAATCATCATAAATGATAATCGATTGTATTTTGTTTCTTGCTTTGGAGTAAACAACGCCAAGACTTTCTTTACTTCGAGCGACCCCATATTCCTAATGAGGAAGGCAACCCAACCTTACCCGATTGGGCCATTCTCTCCTTCATAGATCTTAACTTCTACTCCCCTATCGTACCACCTGCGCCAAACATCAATTACATGGCCAACCTTCGATGATGCTGCCAATTTCCCCTACCAGAAGGGCAAGGGGGTGACGATCCCGGCCCGCGGTGCGCGGCGCGCGGCACTCCCGCATTCCAGACATCCTATCCAGGCTATCCAGATCAAAACATCGAACTCGCGGCGTCCTGACGACGCCATGCCAACCGACTTGTTTCTTGCATGCCAGAATGGTCTAGGCAGGCCCATCCCTGGTCCGTTTATACCACGCCTGGGGGTTTCATGTTTACATCTTTCCTTTTGCCTCTCCTCTACCACCTGCCACCTGCTACCTTCGCGATAGCAAGTCCTTGAGGTCGAGGTTGAGAAACACAGTCAGTGAGGATGCGGGGTTCTTTGTCTGTTGCTGCTTTGGCAGCTGTTGTCTCGACTGTATCGGGTTCAATTGGCCCTCTGCGTGAGAGTGACATTGAACATGTTCATGAGGTCAATCAAGGTCCATCCGAGTCTGTTTTCTTCCCGGGCCTGTTTCCAACCTTGTTGTCTGGGGTTGCGGGTGCTCCTGATCTGCTAGACGCTCTCTTGGGAGGTGGAAAGTCGACAGGGAATCCAGTTCCTTTGGATACGTCAAGTCCAGAACCACCCAGTCCTCCAGAAACCAAAGCACAAGCTCCTACAGAGGCGCCAACTCCGGCAGAAACACCTTCGTCGAGTGAGACCCCCACCTCAACTCCATCACCCAGCTCTTCAGAGGTCCCGCCCGCGCAACAACCTGCCTCTTCTCCAGCCCAATCCTCGGTTCAGTCTCTTTCTCCGGCATCGTCGCAATCTAGTCCCGTGGAGTCTAGCTCAACTCAAATCCCAACTGCCGTTCCAGTCGCTCCTAGTCCTTCTACTTCATCTGTGGCTACCCCTTCCACGACTGTGACTTATACCCTGGTTCACGCGCAGAGCGATGAGAGCAGCCACAGTTCGACGGTGACCAGAAGTCCCACCTTGACGCCTCGCCCGAAGCCATTGTATGTGATCACTGCCACAAAGGGCCGGACATACTGCTAATTATCTCCAGGTCTAGTAGCGAAAGCTTCGCGCCAGCTTCCAAGACATGTGCTGCGAAAGGCTCACCAACCCTCGGTGTGTTTTGGCTGGATCAACAAGACCACAAAGGACAAGGTCGAGGTCTGGCTCCATATGTCTCTGAAGATAACAGCTATCCCGTATACCGCAATGTCATGCACTATGGTGTCAAGAACGATGGCACCGGTGACCAGACAGCGAATCTCCAAAAGGCCATTGATGACAACGGAAGCGGTGGTAGCCGCAAAGGAAACGGAGTGACTCGATTCCCAGCAGAAATCTACCTTCCCAGTGGTGTCTATCAGCTCGAGAGCACACTGAAGTTGACTGTTGGAACTATCATCGTTGGTAACCCCAACAATCCCCCGATCATTAAGGCTGCACCTAGCTTCCGTGGCCAGTTCCTGGTCCTGGGATATGACAAGAACAACGGAAACCCCGAAACCAGCTTCATGATGTTGATGAAGAATGTTATCCTGGACACAACTGCCGTGAATGCCGGCGTTTCCATCACTGCTCTCCAATGGGGAGTAGCTCAAGGATCAGGCCTTACCAATGTTGAAGTTCGAATGCCGACTGGTCCTGGAACACACACCGGTATTGATATTAATGCTGGATCAACTATTGCTGTCACCGATGTGGTATGTTCATCTTGATATTAATAAATCTTTCCACATTGGCTTTTACTAACTTTTCCAGCGCATCATCGGCGGTGCCACTGGTATCAAAAACTCCAATCAACAGGTCAATTTCAAGAATGTTCACTTCAGTGCTGTCGGTACAGCATTCCTTGCTTCTGGTGGATGGACTGTACTCCTCCAGAGTGCAACTTTTGAATCCTGTGGTACTGGTGTCAATATGACCGGCAACGGCCTGGGCAGTCTTGTTCTGTTAGATTCCACATCCATCAACAGTGGAACGACCATTCTCTTCCATGATTCATCTCACGATGACGGTAACCAGAACAGCCAATTCATCATCCAGAATCTGTCGCATGATTCTCAGAACCCAATCGCCGTTGATAGCAATGGTGTTACACGTCTGGCGCCCGCTTCTCACGTCGACACGTTCATCTGGGGCTCTCGTGTGCCTGGAAAGTATGAAACCGGGAAGTCATTCATGACTCAACGGTCACAGGACTTGTTAGTAGGTGGCAAGTACTTCACCAAGGCCCAGCCAACGTATGCGGAATACGGCGGTGATGATATCGTCAATGTCAAGACGGTACCAGGCTTTGTTGTTAAAGGTGATGGTCGCACTGATGATACCAGGGCATTGAACGCTATCTTGCAGAAGAATGCCGACGAGTGCAAGATCACATACATTCCCTTCGGTGTGTACCGAGTCTCCGATACTCTCTTCGTGCCCGTTGGAACCAGGATGGTCGGCGAGGCTTGGCCAGTTATTTCTGGATACGGTGATTCCTTCAAGAACCCCAGCCAACCCCGAGCCGTAGTACGCCTTGGCAACCCGGGTGATGTGGGTGTTATTGAAATCCAAGACATGCGGTTCGCAGCGGGCGAAATTCTTCCCGGTGCCAAGATCCTAGAAGTCAATGCTGCTGGTGCTCAGCCTGGTGATGTTGGTATGTGGAATAGCATGGTTACAGTTGGAGGTACCGCTGAAACCACAATTTCCAACACATGTACCTCCCAAGATCCAAAGGATTGCATGGCCGCATTTATGGTCATGCATCTGACAAAGAGCTCTTCGGCCTATATTGAGAATTTCTGGGGCTGGACAGCAGACCACAACCTGGACAGCCAGTCTCTTCTCACAATCATCTCTACCGGACGTGGTATCCTAGTCGAATCTACCAAGGGCACATGGCTAACTGGAACCGGTTCCGAGCACCACTGGCTCTACAATTACAATTTCCACAGAGCTGAAAATGTCTACGCCGGTCTTCTTCAAACAGAATCCCCGTATATGCAAGGCTCTGGTGAGTACGAAAAGGCTCCAGCCCCCTGGACCGCCTCCCCTGAATACGGAGACCCAGACTTCTCCTGGTGCTCCACCGACGACGAGAAATGCCGCTCCGCACTGGCCACGAATATTGACGGAGGGTCCAATATTGCCCTTTACAACTCCGCCGCGTGGGCCTTCTTCGATGGATCCTGGAATGGTCTTTACAATGAACCTTGTGAGGGTAGCTGCCAGTCAAACATGATGCGTGTTGTTGGTTCGCCGCAGAATTTGGTGTGGTATTCGATTAGTACGCGCAAGGCGGACGTGATGGTCTTGGATGGAAAGACTAATCCGAGTGAGAGTAGTCATCCTGGTGGATGGGAAGCTCTGATTCAAGACTATGCGCAGTTTTCTTAAGCGGTAATTCTTTTTTTTTTTCCCCTTTTTGCGGAGAGGGGATGGATTTTGTTATACGTGGATTTTGTTATACCTCCAGGATGGTGAGGTGAATGCGAAGACTCGGACCTGTCGGTGGTGCGCGTGTGCATAGCATGCTCATTTGGACATATGCATTTCTTAGACGGTCTTATATGACTCGGTGCTATTTTAATGACTAGTATGATTTGATTTCAATGTTGTGCTTTGTGACTTTAATGTTCTGCCTGGAGGATCAGCTGTAGATGGTCATTCGACGATGAGAAGTATACGTACTCCCTGTAGTAACATTAAACACTACTACTAGTACAATTGTAATCATTTGATTATAGCGGACTACATTTGAATCAGTGGTACAATTGTACTAGTAAATGATGTCAAATTGAATAGGGCTGCTATTGGGTTATCGCCTGCGCATCCATCATGGCAGCCCTACTACTAATAGGCATATTCCTATGTTTGCGATTTGGAAGCTTTCGACAGTCACGCATCGATGTTGGCGAGACATGTTACATGATTGCTAGTACTATATGCACATCTGATGATTCTCGTAGTATCACTGATCACTGTCCACGTTTATTTCAAGAACATTGTACTAGTGATACCTACCAATTATCTAGGTATCAATTAGATGGTTGAAGTTCAATTTCTAGTTCCAATCCTACAATAGCCCTTGACTTGGAGAGTACCAGATTTTCAATAATATATACGCACAATCTCCCAATGAGAATAAAGATTTCTAGTACTATATTGTAGATGGCCCCAATATTATCCCAAGCTTCAGTCAATTAATGTTGTTTACATTTGTTCCCTCCATAAATGTGTTCTTTTCAATAGTATTATGTTGTGTTGTTTTGTTAGCCTGCATCGCACCTGCCCAGGTAATGCTTATACTTCAGGCCTCCCACTGCGCCTTCCTCAATCCCATTGGATCCTTCATGTCATGTGACCGATTCTATTTTTGGACAAAATTCTGGAATCATGTGACTATCCCGTGACTCTCCGACTGAGAACTTCATTCTGCCCGGTCAGACCGGCCAATTCAACTTCGCCTCTCGGTGGCCGCCGGAAGTTCAACTCCATTGAATTCTACTTTAGTATCCACAATGCATACACACCCAAGACTTCGAAACGTCATCTGTCTTGGCAATGCTGAAGGTCTGAGATTCCCATCAATCAACTTAACACGCAGCTCGTTTCCATTGTGCTTCGATGCTGTGCCGAGATCACCCTGGACTTTTGAAATTTACCCCCCATCTCCACCACTAACATCCCGTCCTGATTGTCACGGGTGGATATCTCCCCCGACCTTAATGGATCATATGGACTTCTGGGGTGGAAAAGGGAAGCCTGCGGGTGGCGGTGCCAGCCGTGGTTTCCGATGAGTTTGGGTTTTGATTTTTTTTTTTGAAGGCAGCACCATACCAGTTTCTAATTCAGTGCAGGCTGTGTATTGGATCCCCTCAGGGCCGCAGCCAACGCAGCGTAAGCACAACTAAGCCTAGGATGGGGAAACAAGCACCAGTCGGTGTACTCTGGAGTTCACCACGTCAATGCAGCTACCCAGGGCGCTGCATACAGCCGCATCCGATGCATGAACATACTATGTACAAAGTAGTAAGCCCTCCTTGAATCACTCGTGGCTGTCGCATGTCTAAACCGTCGGATTATGGGGGCGGCCAAACACTTCAAGCGAATCAGCGGCTTCACTCTCAGCCCAGTGGAGCCACGAAATGACGATTCGCGGCCTCAAATTGGCAAAGTCGATGCTAGTTCCGCAGGGATCGGCCGTAAACCCTCGGCCCCCAGTTGAATGTTTCCCCCTAAACTGACCCAAACGGCGTCATTGCCACTGCCACAACTGCGGATCCCCCAATCCAATCCCCTGGTCTCCAGTTTCTATGAATATCCAGGGAGGAAATTGGAGGAAATTGGGGGCTTCGATCCAATGTTATAAAGATCCCCTAAGGCCCTCTTCCTGAGTCAATCATTAAAGTCTTATTCAAGTTCCTTACAACCTAATCAATCAGCCCTATCAGCCTTACCTTTCTGATATCTAGTATCAAACCTCCAATCTACAAACCACTCTATCCAAAAGTCTCACTAGTACTTCCCCCTTTCAACCACCACAATGAAGTTCACTGCCATTGCCTCCGCCCTCTTCCTGGCCTCCGCTGCCATGGCCAACCCCGACGGCATTGACGTCGACTCTATCGTCTCCCAGGCTGAGGCCATCGCTACAACCGCCGAGAACGGTGGCAAGTCCATCGGCTCCGCCGTCGCCTCGGAAGCTACCTCCCTCGCCAACGCCGCCGAGAGCAACGGCAAGTCCATCGGTTCCGACGCTGCCGCCGAAGCTACCTCCCTCGCCAGCGCCGCTGAAAGCGCAGTCAGCTCCGTCAAGTCGGGTGCTGAATCCGCCGCCTCTGACGCCTCCAGCAAGGCCAGCGAATTCCTCTCTACCTTCACCACCACCAACTCCGACGGCGAGAAGACCACTGCTGCTTCCACAATCACCTCCATGGCTTCCCAGGCCAGCCAAACTGGCACCCAGACTGGCACCCAGACTGGCACTCAGACTTCCTCCGACTCGTCTAGCCCTACTACCTCCAACGCTGCCGTCGCTGGTTACAACATGAACGCTGCTGCTGCTGGTATGGCCGGTATGCTCGGTGTTATGGTTGCTCTGTAAAGAGTTGACCTAATATGGATTCATAATTGAGATGTATTCGCGATCGGATACTTTTTCTTCCTACCTTCACGACTTTCCCTGAATGATATCTTTTAAACCTGGCTTTGCTGTGTTGCTAGCCATGAGGTTGATACTGGCGTTTTCAAATGTTAGAACTGTACATATACCTGTTGATAATTCCAACCAACGAACATCAGTGTTTCTTCATCAAATATTGGATTCTCTGGACCCGTAGTACTAGTATATGCCGTAGATTGTAGTAATTGATATGCAAGACTGATATAGTACAAGACTGATGCAAAACCATATACATTGCTTCAAGTTCAAGTTCAGACTGCTCATCATTTCAATGTTGATTTGATGCAATCCAGTTACATGGGCACTTATGGATCCCCCCCGGGCCTCATCGACTCTCCCAAAACTGCGCATCAATAGCAACCAACCGATTAAACAACTGATTCCTAGACCTCATCCCAGTAAGATGAAACGACTGACCACTGCTGCTGCCAGTGGCAGTGGCACCCGAGTCCGACTTCCCCACAACAACCAACCCATCCGCAGCCTCCTTACTCCCCGCCGTAAGTTCAACAATCAATTTCCCCTTCCACCCCAGCCCCTCCGTCTTCCTCAACTCCTGAATCTCCGTAACGGGAATCTGAAACAACACAGACCCCTTCTTCCGCGCCTCGATGCTCAAATCTTCAAGCCCCGCAGACTGATACGTCGTGAAATATAAGATCGGCGGCGACTTTGCGGAATCGATAACTGCTGCCCCGCGCTTTCGCTCGAATTTGGCGTCGAATTTCAGAGGGCCGTAGGGTGTGCCGCTTCCAACGCGATGGTTTTGTAGCATCGTGAGTAAGTTCTTCGTATGCGCTGATCCGGCAATTGCCATTGCCCTGTCAAAAGCGATATGACCTCTGATAGCAGTAGCGATAGTACGACGGACGAATTTCAGTAGCTTGAAAATCGTTCGGCGCTTTGGTTTTGGAGGCGCATTTTCGGTGTCTAGGGATGTTGTTGATGGGCTGTTTGTGAGAGCTGGATTGGTGAGGTCTGGCAATGTTGCGGCTTTGGATTTTTTGCGCTTTATTGGCCAGGCTGGTTCGGCTTCTTCGGTTGTTGGGGGTGGTGGGAGGGGGGAGGAGTTGATTTCGCCGATTCGAAGGAGAGTTAGGGTTAGTTGGGCGTTTGTTGGGACGCCTTTGAGGAGGGTCCTGGGTTGAATCATGTGTTAGAGGGTGTGTTCTTGTATATCAAGATGGGATACTAGCATGGGGGAAGTTGGGCAGGGCGGGTTGCGGGCATCATACATATTGATATCGAGCTGTTTCTCGAGCTCTGTCTTCCATTGTGGGAACTTTCTGTTTAGGAGGTCGGTTGTTAAGGTGAATACTGGTGCGCCGAAGAAGGCGAATCCTAGGATGAACCCGATGAGCTTGATGATCCAATAGCTCGATGTGAATGGAACGGTGATGCAGATGATGCTCAGAATGCCGGATATGCGAAGCCGAGGTGAAATGAGATAGAATGGCGGAGTAGGTGATAGGATACTTTGAACAGGTTAGCATGGTCTGATCTTCCTGGGATCCCACGGTCCGATAATCAGACAGACTCGGACAGGACCAACTCACTTGGCGAATCTCTCGTAGACATCGGTGATGTCGCTGACAACTCGCATCGCCTCGTCCGTTCCCTGAGATACCTTGCTCTTCATGGGCTTCTTGGTCTTTTCCTCGGCGGATTTCTCTGCTGCTGCTTCGGGTGAAGCATCGCTGGGGGAAGTCACTGCAAGAGCAGTAGAAGTTTCAGCGGTAACTGGCTCGTCTGCCTCGTTATCCTCCTCCTCACGCGTGGTGTATCGATATTTGCTCGCAGCACCCTGGACGGCCATTGTCGCGAAGCTGTCGAGCAGTACCTTCGCCTCTTGCTCCGCAGTCTCTCCCTTATGATTCTCGGGGACACCAGTCAAACTGTCATGGGATTCGGGCTGTTCGTTCGTGGATGCATTTGTATTGGGGCTTTCGGAGGGTTGTTGGACCGGTAGACTAGGGAATAGGAATGGTCGAATGGGAGGACACAGTATCAACGCGATCAGCAAACTCATGGTGACGGGGATGAGCAGATCCGCCGCCCAAGAGCAGAAATAGACCTGTTAAAAGCAAGAGGACTCAGAGTCAGTAAAGTAAAGCCTCAGCCAGGAAGAGCCTGAGATAGTAACATACACCGCAAAAGACCGCCGTGCGAACGGGTTCTTTCCAGGACCGCAATCTCCCAACATGACGAAAGAACTCGATCAAACCCACAACGACAGAGGTATAGAATCGTTCAAGTGTCGTTCGTAGTTTTTCCGGAGGATATACTTCATTTTCAGCACGATTGAGGTCCAGATCCTGATTCGCGCCCGGTAGAGCTTTCACATGATAGATTTGCTTCACATGTCAGTCAGCTTAAAGATGACTCGGAACTAGCATCGGAGATTTGCAGAAACAAGGTTGAATTCAAACTTGAACTTACCTTATTGAATCGCCGAATCAACATCCATAGATCTTCATTTGAAAGACCCTCTGCCAGTGTTTCTTCGACCGTTCTAGAAGATGGTTTCCATTGGACATTTCCATTTCGGCCGTTCTCGGTCGTTCGTTGGAGCGGGCCACTTTCTTCGGGTACCTGGGTGAGATCGTAGCTGTCTGTATCCTCTATCTCCCCTGGTAATTCATGCTCAGTGCTCATATTAGATAGAATGGGGTTTGGCTGCAGGGAATCTCTCTCAACTGCAGCATTGGTAGTTGAACTTGAATGGGTGTCGGGGATCGTGGGGTAAGAGAGAGTTACTCGAGAAGACGGGAGGAGCTCCGTGTTTCACGCTGCGCAGTGGGGTTGGCAACGTCATATTCCATATTTCGGGCTAATTTTAGTCAAGATCGGCATGAAGGGTTGGGGAAGTCTTTTTGGCAAAGAAGCTTGAGCGAGCCAAGTCATCCTGGACCCTTGATTTTGCATGGCATTAGGGGGTTTTTGTTTCAACTTCACGTTCAAGTTCAAGTTGGTTCTGAATCTAGTATTTTCAAAATGGAAATTGGGGATATAACAAATTTATGGATGAGGAATCACCCAAATGAGACTTCAGCGATTGCCAAAACAACTTGAATCACTCTTCTTTTCCACTGGTGGGGAATCCTCCATGAAAAGCTACAGGATTAGAAACGCCACTATCTGAATTTGCAGAGCTACTGTCATCAACTGTCATGCGTGGACCAGTGAACCAGCGACGTGCAAACAAGAAATAATAAGTCATGCATCCTACCCATACAAAACCGTTGATTACGATCGTGTAATTCATTTCAGATGCTGCAAAGAAGAACAGGTTAGCGGTTTATGACCATAAAATGCCGGTTCAAAGGAATGGGAACGCACGGGAAGGGTTTGGACCGGTGGTTGGAAACATGGACAACACAACGCCGAATAACAAGTAGACCACTGCAATACAAGCAATTGGCTTGCTAAAGCGACCAGTGTAAAATTCACCAGGGCGAAATCGTCCCTGGCCCCAGACAAGACGACAGAAGATTGGCATACCCCATGATAGGTAGTTGCTCGCGACAAACAGGGAGAATAGGGCGTTTGCAGCGGCGTTATTGATTAAACATAAGAGGCCGAGGACCAGGCAGATAATAGTCAGCCCGCAAATCACTCGAACAGGCTGGTATTGGATGCGTTTGCTAATATGGCGGAAGAAGGTTGAGAATGGAAGGGCACCATCGCGGGAGAATGCCCACGTCTGACGAGAAGCGGCGATAGTCTGTTTCGTTAGAGTTAGCCTCAAGGGAAGAAGCACTATAGATATTGAGGACACACTAGACTGAGACCAATCAGAAATTGAGTCACGCAGAGGACGATCATGAATCCCAAAGCGCCATCTCTGCCCAGAGCATCATAGTAGATCTACAAGTTGAACATGTCAGCCACAGGCATTGGCATTTGAAAGGGACGAGAGTGGAAAAGTACCTGTGCCATTGGTTGCCCAAACTTCGAATTGATCGTATTGCTAACGTTCGGATCCATCGTCGCAGCCATCACTGCTAATGTAAGAAAGCCAAGCACACACGCAGACCCAGCAGACCAGATGATCCCCAACGGCACCGCTTTGGCTGCATGCATCGCCTCTTCACTCATATGAACACAAGAGTCAAACGAGCCGATAGACCAAATGGGCGCCAACCATGCCAGCATGAATGCCCACCCAGTCGGCCACTCAGTCTGGTTTTCAACATGTTGAAATACGAACTTCCCGGAGTTGAGTGAGCCCCCAAGAGCTGTCTTTCCAACAGGCAATGCAATCACGGTCGCAATAACCAGCGAGATATTGATGTAAATGCAAGCAGTCTGAACTTTTGGCATAATGCGACCAGATAGTGCAGCGCAGATACCGTTTAACAGGATCGATCCGACGTAGACCGCGTAAATGACGCCTCGAGATGCTGACCATCCATCGTCACGGGCAATGGAGACGAGGGACAGAACCATCAGTGCAAATGTGTAGTACACAGAACAAACCCCGCCGATCAGACCAAGCGTATTGCTGTATCCGATCAAGAAGCTCAGTGAATTCTTCCATTTCTCTCCTGCGAGATAATGGGTCCACCAATACAAACCTCCGGCGGTTGGCATTGCAGATGCAAGATCAGCCTGTAAACTGTAAGTCAAGGGCCGGGTGTCGTTGACACGAAACATCAAACAACGATTCTGAAGAGAGCTCATACCATTGCGAGTCCAACTAGGAGAATAAAGATGCTTGCTGTAAACCATCCCCAAACCATTCCAACAGGTCCAGCTGGTAGCGAGAATGCGATGGTCGATGCAATTCCCGGAACTAGACCCATGATGCTAAACGCGACCGCGAATATCTGCATGGTGGAGTACTGTCTTTTGAGTTCCTGTTTGTATCCCATTTTCGCTGAGAGACACTGGTGTCAGCTGTCCGAGACCTTGAAATCCCAGCAAAGCATTGCGCGCCTGAAAAACTCACCAAGTAACTGCGAATCTCCAGGCTCTGCCAGACCCGACATTTCGGCCGGACCCATGGCCTCTGGGTCCCCATCCTGATTCTTCAAATGCATACAGAAACAATTCGAGTGAGGTGAGGGTGGATATGATCGATGGACATGGCGGAGATCTTGTTTAAAGCTAAGCTGCGTGGGCGGGTTACACAAGGCTCTGGCCTGGGCATGCGCGAAGGGGGTGACCAACAAGATTCGGATTTCGAGGTGGATCTGCAATGGATCGTTTGTTCAGGTCAATCTGAGTTGGCCACTGGCAAGCGGGGTGGGTCGCTGCGGCTTCGAGAACTTATGCTGATGGGTGGAAAGAGGGTTGGTTAAAGTTGAATTCTTCAGCAACAAGCATCTGCTAATAGTACATATTCCATTCTGGTGAAAGTGTGAGCGCATTATAAGCTTGATAACCTTGTTGTGCCGATGTGGCTGCTGTACAGGCGGCTTGAAAATGCTCATTCTTGAGGCTTGGAGATCCTTGCGTTGAAGATCATTGGTGGAGCTGCCAGTTGCCAACACCAGTGCAGATAAGCAGCCAGCTCCACCCCTTTTCTCATCAGGTCGTGCTGTGTCTAAAGTTGAGCGCGTGCAGGGGAGATAATCTTACATTGTCGATTTCTAGAATATGCCCTCCATCCAATTGCTGCGTGCCTATGATTTACTCTTCAATTTTGCTATTGAGATCGGTCCATTCAAGTTCACGCCGTATTAGGGAGATCCGATATGCATGCATACTAGTACTACATAGCTATGCAGGTAAGTGGGCCATTTCGTGAAGCTACAGCTGAGAATGGGTACATTTGTGCCGATGGTGACTTTATTGGATTTTTTTATTGGCAAACCCTGCAGGCCAGGGAAGCTGGTTTCATTGAGAGGGGAGAAAACTTCCTTCAAGTTCGTCTCGATTCATCGACCCGCTTTCGCAAGGCTGTCGGTTCTACAGGGCCTTTGAATTTACCTCGGCGTTTTGGGAGAACTTTTCAGACTCTTAGACTTCTAACCTATGGTCTACTTTATGTGCTTGCACCAATCACGATAATATGCTAAGTTGAAGATATCTATAATTAGATTATAATTATGACAATAGTAGACAAACGCTAGACTGCTGAATTAGCCAGTATAGGTGCTCAATCTCTCCGAGTGATCATGTAATCTCATGGCGTAGTAGACAATCTGATCCAAAAAAGTTATCGATCGTACTATTGCAGTGTTACTTGAATAACAGCTCGCCGAGATAATGGAATACCAACTTGAGTACTCAAAATTCACGCTGACATTCAAGTTGGGGCCCCATTCAAATATTAAATCTTGGGTATTGCCTTAGTTTACTAGACTTGATGCTCAGGAGAGGGCGTCTGGTGACGAATTTCGCTCTCTGGTCCATTGTGTAGACCATCGGTGACGGTGTGCTCAGACTCCACATCGGTTTTACCAGCCTTGACCTCCCACTCGTTGTAATCTTGACCTGGGTTGATGTTCTCCCAGCGAACATAGCACATGAGATGGTAGAAGCCAGAGGCAAGTAGAGATCCTAGTAGAGGGCCAACCCAGTAGATCCAATGATATCCGGGGAAACTGCGGTTGATAACATCGGGGCCGAGGGAACGAGCCGGGTTTAGAGAACCACCGGTATAATAGTCGCCTATGGCATGAGGTCCATCAATCATGTGTTCATACATGGGAAGATAATAAGATGATACATACCGATAAGTTCGGTGACGAAGAAAGTCAGGCCAATACCGACGGGTGCAAGATAAGTGGACTTGTGTTTGACGACTGCCAGCATGATAATAACCAAAATCAACTGGGCAGTAAGGAACATCTCAATGAAGAGACCCTGGGATATAGACGCTCCACCACCCAGTCTAGTGGCACAGTTGAGAGGACCTGGGAATAGAGCGCTGACAACGCCAGCGGCAGCAATTCCGCCAACTAGTTGTGCAGGGAACACGAATAGACCACGCAATGGGGGCAGTCCACCGGTTAGGCAAAGAGCCAGAGTCACCTAATAAGGATTAGTATCTTGACATTCTTGAGGACTTTTTGCATTTACGTACCGCTGGGTTGAAGAGGCCTCCCGTCACGCGGAAGAATGCCCAGACATTGACGGTCAATGAGAATCCAAACGAAAGCGCAGAATATAAGAGATTCGAAGTGTTGGGATAGGATCCAGGAGGAGGCATCGGGGTGTTGGAAACTTGAGTTCCTGCAAAAGAGAAGAACAAGAACAGGAATGTTCCCACAAACTCGCCCATAACACAAAGTAGATTATACCGCAGCTTATCAGGCATTTGCAGCATAGGTAGCTGGCCACGGCCGCCAGGTCCCGGAGGACCAGCCAGAGTAGAAGCTCCGGATGGAGCGCGCTTGTGGAAGATCATGTTGTAGGACGAGGACTCAAGTTTTCTCTGATCTCGGAGTCGATTGGAGAAACTTGGCTGGATGCCTAGGTACTACTGGTATGTCGTAGTTGGAAAAGACAAAAATGGATCTTTCAATGCCAATATAAGCGCCTTCGCGCCCAACGTCTCGGTGACGAGATATTTATCTAACAGCGATAATACATCACAGACGTCACTACAGGGACTTCTATGAACAAGATACAGGTCCATTCATCATAGATCGGATCTTGGCGCAGGGAATAAGCGATTGAATCGCTTCAATGTACAGTTAAAGCTCAATGATAACCTTTTTGGTATGGGTCCTTTTACCCATCAGGAAAGAAGTGACCCCGGTCACCTGATATATCGCTTGAAGCTCGAAACAGTGGTGAGGTCAATATTTTGATGCGATCCATGTTCCACGGATTGTGGAGTGTCAACCCCAGCCCGTTGTCAGAACGGGAATATCCGAGTGTCCGCAAACGGAAGTGCCGGCATTGTCTAGACCGCGGCTTTGCACTCTGAATGGGATTCCACTAAATGATCATCTCTATAAAAGTGGGTAAGCATTGTCATTGGACAATGGGTAAATGAACAGCTCCTATCGCACCATTTTCTCGACATCAAGAGCTCATAGAAATCGCAAGCTTCGCAGCTTCGAGATTTACTCTACCAGAGTTGGCTAATGCAGGTTCAGAGAAAAGGATTATGGAGATAGAGTCAGGATTTATCGCAAACTTTCATTTTCATGAATCATTCTGGAGATGACCTGTAAGGCACCTCGGGGATGCCGCAGGTATCCGAGTACAATCGTCGGGTCGGCGCCATTCGCAATAGCATTGCCGTAGGCCAAAATGCTCAAATTTATAGACTTCCACCTGGGAAAGTTCAAGTTGAACGTGGGTTTTCATGTGATACTAGTTAACTACTGCCAGAATGTCTTAGGCTATGTCGCAGCCGATGACTGCGGATGTTACAAGATACCCAAGACTGGGCGATGTAAGAGCACTTGAAATCTTAAACTTTACAGAGAATCGAGCTGAATTACTCAATTAGAATGTATGAATCATCGCCATGAGCCACCTAGGTTCTTCCAAGAATCATATGCGTTCGGCTACTGGTGCCCAGGTGGCTGACTCTCAGCTCGGTGGCTTACTCACTGGGGGTGAAGGGCATGGCAGTAATCCAGTTTCCTGGGGTCAGGGTTTCCCACTGCACGGAATCTTTCTTGAGCTCCCAAGTTTCGTTAAATCTCTATTAGTACATCCATTGGCGACGTGTTGCCTAGGTACAACCCTGGAAAGCGGTTATTGGTGCTACCTAGGTGTGCTTGTACATGCTATTGGATATTATCAGTATTTTTACTTGTTGCTTTGTATACTAGTATTGCCAATTGGCAGCCACACTCTACTAGTACTAGTAAGTATCTTGGAAGTAAATTAAATAAATATGAAAAATCCCAAGATGTTATATCTATTGTGGTTTGCCAAATGTTCAAGGTTGTAGGCAATGTGTTCGCTTCCAGGGACCGTCTAATTAGAGTGCCTGTGGTCTAACGCCCCGACAGCTCAATCTCTGTTAGTAGGAAAGATTTGGATAGTGATTCAACTATGAAATGTACCAAATTCACTGAAAATATCCTTTGCATAGAAAAATCGACCTTGCAGCTTAATAGAAATTTCTTGATTGGAAGGTGAGGCTTTGTCGGATCGATTCGGCATCAGTGGGGCGTCTCCTACTTATTTTCGTGTGGGCTGATTCGATCGGGATTTCCGGCCGGCGCGTGACAAGAGGAAGAAATCGGTGAACCAAGAGGGCTTAGCGATTGAGTAAGATGCATTCTGGAATAAACTGCATGATTTTCGCCTAGTGGAAGTGAATAGGGAGATATTTGGAATAATAGCCGCTCCCATTGGCGGGAATCCACTACGTTCCGATGGCGATCTTCTTCGTGACAACGGTCAGCAAACTTATGATGAAAATGCAGTGCCACACGCACTAGTCCTTGAGGATACAGTAGATTCTGAAATGTAGGCTTGAAGACCCAATCCTGCTAGAAACTGAAATTCAAAGCTACAATAGATCCCTTAGCTTTACATGTCTTCGTGCATTGAATCCACGGCAGGACCAATACTGACCAATCAGCGATGACCTTTGAAGCAAGTAATGTAGACAAGTTCATATTTTGATACTATGCTGTACGATTTTTCGAGGTCTTAAATGGGAATGAATTTCTTGTTCGAAATTCAAATTATCTTTAGTGAATGAAATCGACTAATGGTGAGTCCAATCCAATTGTCTCTCTGCTAACTTAACTGCCAAAATTAGACCCACAAAAGAGATGAGTAATGTGAGAATGAGAAACTCCGCGGAATGCCTCTCCAGTACTTGAATTTGTTTCTTTGCCTGAGGCATAAACGGCTCTATACTATGTCAAAGTATCTGTTTTGGAAGCATAGCATCATGGAATTTCTGAACACCGTGTTGCGGCCGAATGGTGCTATAATTGCGGTTCGGTAACTTGAAAATGGAGCGATCTCCGAGCCAAAGTTCCACTGACAAACTGCTTTTGGATCCAATTGTCGCCGGCCATCCACTAAGCTGGTGAAGTTTGACAACCTTCCGCGGAGATGCGGGACAATCCGTGAAACTCTCCGTTCTAACCGCAAAAACCGATCTGGTACGTACACTCTTTCTATATTTCTAGAATTTTCATTGCTACAATGAACCTATGACTCAAGTGCGGGATCTGATGTTTCGGAATTTATTAAATAGAATAAATAGAAGGTTGGTGGCCAGTTCACAATGAAGATTTGATACCATACTTCTCAAGCGCGAACAACTTCATCACATTCAAGTTGAAGAATAAAATCAACTCACTCATACTACAATTTCATCTTATACTCGGATACATTAAACTTCTTGAAAGTTTGTTCCTGGGGAATAATCAACCTTGGAATCCACACTAGTATCAAGTCCCACACAACTATACGGCGTTTTCACCATGGGTTCCATTGCAGCACTACGACCAGACCAAATACAGCTCATCAAAGCGACAGTTCCTGTCCTTGTTGAACATGGCAACACCATCACCAGCGTCTTCTACAAGAACATGCTGACCGCACATCCGGAGCTGAACAACGTTTTCAACATCCCAAATCAAGTCAACGGCCATCAACCTCGTGCACTTGCAGGTGCTTTATTTGCTTACGCCTCGAATATCGACAATCTAGGCGTACTCGCCCCCGCTCTGGAACTGATCTGCAACAAACATGCTTCCCTATACATCAAACCCGATGACTACAAAATCGTTGCCAAGTACCTACTTGAAGCCATGGGTGAGGTTCTCGGCGATGCACTCACTCCCGAGATCGGGGAAGCCTGGGCTGCGGCTTACTGGCAATTGGCTGGTATCATGATCGATCGCGAAAATCACATATATCAGCAGAATGAAGAATGGACTGATTGGCGTGACTTCAAGATCATTGACAAGGTCAAGGAATCGGATGAGATTACTTCTTTCTATCTCGCTCCCGTCGATGGCAAGCCATTGCCCTCTTTCCAGCCAGGCCAGTACATTTCTGTACAAATCCATGTTGACGAATTGAAATACGACCAGCCTCGTCAATACTCACTCAGTGAAAAGCCATCCCCGGACTACTATCGCATCAGTGTGAAGAAGGAGGCTGCTCCAAACACCAACGAGCATGCTCACCCTGGCTACGTTTCCAATCTACTTCATGACAGCAAAAACAAGGGCGACACTGTCAAAGTGTCCCATCCCTGCGGCGACTTCTTCTACTCCCAAACTGAAGAAAACCATCCCGTCGTTTTGATTTCAGCCGGTGTCGGAATTACTCCTCTGACCTCAATTCTGAACACATTGGTCGCCAAGTCACCATCCTCTTCACGCAAAATCCATTTCATTCACGGTGCTCGAACCTCCAAGACGCGGGCTTTCAAGGAACACGTTTCTTCCATATCGAAGGGCAATCAAAACATCAAGGCGACTTTCTTCACCAGCCAGCCTTCTGATGAGGACAAGCAAGGCCTCGATTATCAACACGTCGGTCGAGTAGATCTCAGCAAACTCGACTCAGGCAAGGACTTGTTCTTGAACGATTCCCAGACGGAATATTATATCTGTGGACCTGAGCAGTTCATGAAGGGTACCAAATCCAGTCTTGAAGCTATGGGAGTCAAGCCAGATCATATTAAGATGGAGCTATTTGGAACTGGAGGTCTTTAGTAGTATCGGGTTGCTATTTGGGTGTACATGTAATCATCTCATCTTGGCGGGCGTTTTCAATACCATCTCATCTCTTTATTTTTAATAATTGAACAACTTTGCAAAAATTCATGAAATTTCGATGCACCTAAACCATCATAATCGCTCGTATGTATCCGAGTTAAAAGTTTGAACGGTTGAAGGGGGATTTCCAGAGCGGAAATGATTCTCTCCAGGGTTCGGCCCTCTCTATAGCCGACCGAACAGCCGGCATTTATAAGCAAGACCCGAGCAATCGTTGATGGTTGATTGTCAAGTAGTAAGCCCTTACAACTTGACACTGGGCATATTCGGAGGTTTCATTCACGCCGACAACTTGAACAAAAGGACATAACCTTTTTTAAGAAGGAAAAAAGAAGTTATAAAAGGCTCAGAAGTTTCTCGCTTGCTCAAATACAATCTTCAACAGACGACTCGGAATATTCCAATCTTCAAGTACCTACTGCGACTGACCACTAAACCTCGAATTATTCCAAAAAAATGAGTCCTACTATCGGTGTATTCCCCGCCTCGGGTGGGCTTGGATCAAGTGTCGTGAACCATCTCGAGAAACTTGTCCCTGCTTCTCAGTTAATCTTGATCGCCCGGAGTCCCGAAAGACTGGCCACCAGCAAAGAAGCTGGTGCTGTTGTCCGACAGGCTGATTATGACGTCCCATATTCTCTGGAGAACGCATTTGACGGTGTTGACATTTTGATGTTGATTTCTTATGCCTCCTTCGAGATCCAGCATCGCGCCGATGTGAGTATTGAGTACTAGTATTTTTCAAGGACGAAGAGGGGACCAAAGCTGATGATAACGTACTAGGCACATGAACTTGCCATAAATGCCGCTATCAAGAGCGGCGTCAAGAACATCTTCTATTCGTCATTGGGATTCGCTGGCGACCTTAGTGAGGAGAGTGTTGCCCATGTCATGGGTGCCCATCTTTTAACCGAGAAGTACCTCGCGAGCCTATCAGACAAAGTGACGCATACTGTCATTCGGGAGGGCCTTTATTCCGAATCATTCCCCATCTACACAGCCTGGTTTGATCCCGGAAATCCGGTCGAGGAAATTACAATTCCACACTCGGGCGCTGCGCCCGGTGTCTCTTGGGTGAAAAGGGATGAATTGGGAGAGGCGACTGCTAAATTGATCCTCGCATACGTGCAACATCCCGAGCAATTCAAATATACGAACAAGAAGGTTCTATTTTCGGGACAAAGGGAGATTTCCCTAGCCGAGTCAGTGGATATTATCGGTCGTGCAATTGGGAAGAAATTGCGTATTAAGGAGATTTCGGTTGATAAGTATGTCGATCTGCCGCAGATTGGAGATAAACACACATACCATGGCCTTGATCTCTCCAGAGAATGGTCAACGGCCTGGCAGGCTATCAAGAATGGCGAAACCGCTGTTGTTTCTCCAGTTTTGAAGGAAATATTGGGCCGTGAGCCTGAAGCATATGAGACTACCATTCAAAATCTTATTGGCAATGCTTAAGAACTCTCGGATGTTACTATGAAGAGCACATGGCAAAATGCTTATGGGGGAGGTTCAGAGATATGAAATGGGTGATGCAGATGCAGTATTTGTGAAATCTAGCTTCACTCTGCCATTAATTCAATTGAAGATATCGCTATAAAATCATCGTCTTCCTGGAGACTCGTTTATTCCTTGAACTCCTTAACCCAGAGGTTGGCAACGGCCAGCTCGGCCTGGTGAGCGCCAGCCCAGAAGATCTCCTTGGCCTTGGTCTCTCCGTAGCCATCAATGGCGAAGTAGTCCTTGCCGTCGTTGGCGAAGTAGCCCTTGGCAGTTTGCTCGAAACCGGTGGTGACGGCACCCTCGGGGGTAGCGCCGGAGTGAGGACGGGTCAAGCCAACCTCAGAGGCAGAGTCCTTGATGATGTAAAGGCTCTGGAAAGCAGTGGGAACGCCGTTCTGGGAGGTGAAGGAAACAGCGCCGTTGGCACCGCTGCGGACTAGAAGGGAGTCAGATCAGGGATTCCGATTGGATCGGGTTTTGGGGAAACTTACGGATGGCAATCTCGTGGGTGGTGGTGTTGGCGCCAATCCAAAGGTGCTCTGCATTCCGAGTTAGCTATTGTATCTTCAAGGAGATGAAGTCGGTATCACATACCGCCATCAGTCAGGACGGTGTTGCCGCCGTCGGCGACAAGAGTGAAGGCAGCGGGAAGCTTAGCAGCAGCAACGGCGCTGGCGAAGGCAGCAATGGCAGCAATGGAGAACTTCATGATGAATATGATTTTTGGTTGTTTGATGAAACTTGGATGAAGAACCCAATTGATGTCGTGGACTGCGGGCTTTTATAGATGACTTCTCAAGTCGTTATGTTGCAATGGGTCAAGTCACAACCAAACATCATACTTGCCATAATATTGGGGCACAGTCCCACTTCCAACGGATGTGTATGGCATAATGGGCGAAGATGGTGGAGCCAAACCTGTTTAAGGGTCGATCGTCTGGGGGGAGTTGAGACATGTCTTTCATCACCTCATGGGCCAACGATTACAATTATTCACCGACTTTCGCACACCATGTAGTGCTGCTGCTGTGAAGTTCAGGATATTGGTAGGAAACGACTGTCGACATTGATGTTATGATAGACCAGAGAGACTGATATTTCATTTTTTTACGCTGGGTCTCTGGCAAAGGATTCTCGACAGTCTCGAAAACCTCAGATCGAAGGTCAAGATGTCCCCTATCCGATGCGGGGAGCCGGCTTGTTAAGGTATCAGCCACTGACGATCGCCGATGGATCTCGGGCTTTGTTCGGGGTAATTCCCTATTGCGTCCTTAGCTACTATTCTTAGCAAATCAAACCGAGGCAACCGTTTGAAGACATTCGAAATCCACGTCAAAATCTCAACAAATTCATGGTTTGATTGACGATTAGGCTTTAGTTGCCATTGATATACCACCAGAGGGCCCATCGAAAGACGAGGTACCGTAATAACAAAGACTGGAATGACTTAGACCGCAGAATCATACGAAAACAACTGGAAATATTCACAAATATTATGGCATATGACTGCGCGAGGCCTATCATGAGCCTCAACAACTCGAACCCTTTCAAAAAATCACCCACACTGCAAGAATCTGGTTTTTATCATAATAGACTGCATTGATTGTGGTGTTTATTGGATCGTGGCTGTGTTGAGTTCCTGGAACTTCGATTACCTATTCTTCAAGTCTCGGAACGGCCGGAAGATGGATACACGCGTGGGTCCCTCAACTTGGCATTGGTTGGTTTCTATTAGACCCTCAGTTTTCAGGGCCTTTTGCTGTTGCTGCCTCATGATGAAAATAATCCCTGAGCTTTGCATGTCGTATTTTCGAATTCGTAATCTGGCACTGTTTCCAGGATTGGTCTCAAAAATCAATTTTGGAATGCACCATCTATGATATAACAATCGAATCACTAGTACTACGGACTCGGAGTATTATTGGGGAATTGCGAGCTGATTGGGAATTATCTAGGTAGTACTAACTATCTGTACCAGTATGGACCGCTGGCTAAGCCTACTTCAACCTTGGGAGCTTAGCAAACTAAGATCGATCAATTGATCGACATGGATGACATTATTCTTGACTCCAAGGTTCTTGTACATACTGCAGTACCTACCTGTGTAGGTAGTACCACTCCGAGTCGGAACCCATCATAACTTGAAGCCGCCAAATGCCCATGGATGACATGCTAGATATCGTGCATTTTGCACAATTCTACGTCGTGATATCGCCATGTAACCCTCCAAAAGTTGATCATTTCCAAGATATTGATTCTTTTTATATGATCTCCAAGACAACTTGAACAAAAAAATTCTCAATGAGAGAGAGACAGAGAGAGAGCTCGACATAAACCCAGACCTTTATCCAAATGCGAGATAATCTTATTTGTATAGGTAGAAGAAAAATGTGCCCGGCGCCGATTTCGCATCCATCGCCCCCAGAAACAGAGAGTCATCCACATATTTGAAATAATCGATGATTGGCTTGTCGTCGTAAATCATGGCTGTCGTGATTCCTCCACGGTATTGCATAGGACGAAGCTAGTTGAAGATCATAAAGTCAGTACCTTTATACTGAATTCCGACAAACCTAATGCGTTTTGAATTGCACATACCCTGGCATGACCCCAGTCCTCATTCCAGGCCCGAGAGCCATCTTCCTTATAAACCATAATGGGGTCGACATCCTCAGTCGATCTGAAGTCTTTGCCAGCCCAGCTCAGAGCATCCATCTTCGCCTCGGTCGGGTGGTTGGTGTTCACGCTGCCACCCTTCCATGAACCGGTGAGTTGCTCAGGCTGGACGGGCTTGAGCTGGTCAAAAAGCGCCCAGATCTCATCATCAGTGAGGTTCTGGCGCTTGATCAGGCCTTCGACTTGTTGTTCGGGTGTACTTCCTCACGGATTAGCGTATGCCATCGAGTCAAGGGATGAAGGGCATTTCTGAGTCACTTACAGGGACATTTTCTCGTTTGTGATATAGGAAATCTGCTATAAACTTGAACTCGGGGATCCCCTGGCCATGGCCTCGGTATTTATACGCGCAAGATTTGCACAGATCTAGCTGATCCTGCGTCACTTGGCCCCAGCTGGTACATGAATCGCCGTCGAAGGTCATTTGGATCGGCCCCTCGATCCATTCTCTCTTACTCCATTCGCGGGGGCGAGAACGGTGGGGTTATTTGGGTGGACCAAAGCAAGCTTTTTTCCTTCAATCGATCTTCCTGCGGGTGATAAAGTGCCCTAGGCGAATATCGTGCTGATGATAAGCCTCGTCGCGAGTTGACAGATTCCCCCGTTATCGACGCATGGTACCCAGATATACGCTCGTGGAAACCACATGGCCCGAGAGAAACACTGTGAATTATCGAAATATGGCATCTCAGAATGAAAGAGATGAGGGGCACACGATAGCCGTGTGTACCAAAATCGGAGAAAAAAGTATCCACTAGGGCTGCCCCACGTTGTGACGCGACGAACGAGATCTCCGAACCAGATGATCGCCGATGAACCAAAAAAACAGAATCCAGGTGGCTGGGCTGAGATCAACGTGAAGGAGCCCCGGAGAAGGCCGAGAATGTATTGGAATTTGGAAGAAGGTTCTCAGCTGGACGAGTGAAAAGCTTCTCTTCAATCTCCACCCCGAAAAATGCCGCCCGAGCCTCGCACCCAGATACCTTGCAAGCTCAGGTTCGGGAAGACAGACTTCATAGTACGTTGCACGGCTGCGTTACTGATGGTGGGATGGGGGGTCCAGAGCTGATATGCTGCCCACCGCTTCTATGACGAACTCGCTGTGCCATATGCTCCAACTCATACTGCAAACCTCGATGGTGGTGATGTTCAACTTGGATCTTCTCCAAGGTGGATGCAGCGATGGGATGCAGTGGTTTATCGCCAATCACTGTACTCGAACAAACCAGTTTGCGAACTGTCATTTAGGCTTCTGATACTATCCATAATGGCGTCCAGTTAGCCAGAAAATACGCTCCAGTGAAGAAAAACAACAACATCTCACCATGTGAGCTCCCAGAGCATTTTCCACGAAGGAAAATGCAACTACTTAGTACCTGGCATATCAAGTATCATCTTCACAGATCATCGTGACTTCAATCTTGAAAGTTTCCACGACATGTCTCGGCCATTAGTTTCATGTTTCATCTCTCTCAAGATAGCATTGCAGCTTGGAGTGTGAGGTAGTCAACGTCAGTGTGATCGCAACACCATGCCTCTCAAGTCAAACATCTGCTGATTGCTCTCAGAAAGATTTGACCCCTCGTTGATGATGTCAGCAAATTTCCCTCCTCTATCAGGTCAATTCTGGGCCTTAGATAGGCCATTGATGGGCAGAAGGTCGTCCATCAACTGAGAGGCAGTACAGCTATCTGTCCCTGCCGACAGCATGGCTCAAATTTTATCCCTCCATCTTGAATCGTCTCTCCTGTCATATCCCGCATTTGACTGATCGAATCTCGCCATGTACCGACGTAGATCCCGTCACCGGAACCCGAAATCCGGGGAAGCTTGAAGACGGCAGATCAGATCAAGTTCAGATCCGTGAATGCTGTCATCTGGCGTTCCTAGCGTCAGTTCAGTATCCACCAACGGCGCGGTAGGTTGCCGTGTTGACTGACC
>AOTG01000450.1:0-11696 GCA_000347475.1 Penicillium paxilli ATCC 26601
AGGTGCCTATGCGGAGTACATTGCCGTCTCGACTAAGATGTTGGTTCACAAGCCGAAGCAGCTGTCGTGGGAGGAAGCTGCAGGTGTGCCGGAGGTGAGTGAATTTGAAAATCTACAATCGACCCAATGAGCCCGGGACGTCCTATGAAAGCGCCAGAGTCGGAGCTAACGGGGATATCAAATACTTGGATAGACCTGGATTACCGCATCCCAGGCACTCTTCCTCATCGGCGATTTCCAAGAAGGCCAGTCAGTACTTTGGCATGCGGGTGCATCGTCCGTGTCTATCTCAGGAATTCAACTCGCCAAAGCAGCCGGTGCCAAGGCTATCTATGCAACGGCCGGCTCGCAGGAGAAGATCGACTTCTTAGAAAAAGAGCTTGGCGTTACCAAGGCCTTCAACTACAAGACTCAAGACTGGGCTGCTGAGATCCAAAAGCTAGCTGGTGGAGCTGGCGTGAATCTCACCGTGGACTTTATCGGTGCGACTTATTTCCAGGGTAACCTGGACGTGGCAGCTCGTGATGGGCGAGTCGTTTTGCTCGGGTTAATGGGTGGGGGCAAATTGCCAGATGGTGTGAATATTGCGCCGCTTTTGTTCAAGCGGGTTCGGGTTGAAGGGAGTACGCTTCGTAGTCGGGATGTCGAGTATCAGCGCAAGTTACGCGATACGTTGGTTGATCATGCGCTGCCCAAGTTCTGCGACGGTACATTCCGGGTGTTTGTTGAAAAGGTATTCCCATTCGATCAAATTATGGCTGCGCATCAGTTGTTGGAAAGCAACACTACCAAGGGGAAGATTATCTGCGTGATTGAGTGAGCCTCGTCAGCCAGATTCAGCAAGGGGCCAGAAGTTTAAAGCAGGCGAGCATGAGGTGGTGAGGTGATTGGAGGTTTGAGAGAGGGAGGGGGTAACATACAGTACATACTACAACACAGAAATGGTGTTTGCTGAAGCCCTTCTCCACTTCCCTTCTCTGATCAGTGATCTCCATCTGCTCTCTATCTCTCTAGTATGTATGTACGGAGTATCTAGCTCAGTTTGCCCAGAATATTATTAGCACGCAAATGAGCATGAAGACGACATTTGACCCTTGTTTGCCTCGGATCATCCGAAAGCCCGTAGCGTGAGAATTGTACAGTAGGTTAAGCTGAAACTGGCTGAGCTCCGGCGACGATGATTGGTTAGCCGCCCACCCCTAAGACGAGGGATCGTCAAATTGAACCAAGGATATGAGTGAGAGTGGATTACTAGATTAGTGGGAAAGTGTGTGCGTGCATTGCGTGTGTGTGTGTTTGTGTGTGTGAGGGATGTGATGATGATGGCAGCCAGGAACAGGTGGCGAGAAAAAAAAGGGTTGAAGCAGACTAAGAAAGTCAAGTCGATGAGATCATCAACAGGATGGCTCGGAATAGCTGGGAATCCAATTCCAACCACTTGAGATGCATCGTCTTAATCGACCCGGTCATTCATTTTTCTCTCTCACTTTTTTTTTTTTTTTTCAATTTGGTAATTTCGAGTCCACAGCACAGCCCATTTCCGATTTCCACCTCGCCTTGTCCACTTTGTCCACCTTGTCCACTTCTGACTGTTCTGCGCGCCCCGGAGCCTCGACGGGATGCTGCAGCCAATCCTTGGTCGCTTACCTAAGAAGGTGGGCCTTCTAGAAAAAAAAATTGAGCGAGAGGAGGCGTCATTGGGGATGAATGGGAGGGGGGGTTACCCTAGAGGGATCCACTGATAGGATCGAGGCTCTACAAGGATAAAGAGGAGGCATTAGGTATTAGTTAGGTATACACATGCCAGTCTGCCAGATTATTACCTAGTAGTAGTTCCCATAAGATCTAGTAGTATATTCGATACTCGATAAGAAATAATAGAAGTAGGATAGTGGTATACCCTGCAAGTCTACTGATGACATATCCACTGCCAATGGGGGGCCAAAGTGTCGAAAGTACTACCATAGCCCAGCATCCAAGCATCCAAGCACCCAAGCACCCAAGCACCCTAGTACACTCAAGGTACTTTGAACGGGGAAAAAGAGCAATTCGTGCAGCGAGGATCATCCCGTCCCACGGCCTTCTGGAAGCACCTTTCGAAGCCCCTTCCCCGTGCCGCCCCCCCTCCCCTCCACTTTTGCACTCTTCTTTCCTCCCTTTGATCCTCCCCTCAGTATCTTGTCTCCCAAGTCTTGACTTCTTCGACTTTACATCTACCTTTCCTTTACCCTTTACCCTCGGGTATACCACTACCTTCCCACCACCACCTACTACCCCCTATGGTCATGGTACAGTAGGACTGCTCTCGGTTTCTTGCCTCCCATCTCTTCTCAATCTCGAATATCCAAATCAACTGGAACTGGAACTGGAACTTTGAACTTTGATCTTCCTCTCTCCCGTCGGATTCCGTTTTCCTCTCTCGTTTCTCTTCCCGGCTCTGGGCAATCCTCGACCATGTCGCCCTGACGACTTCTCCAAATCCCCCCAAAAACCCTGAAACATCGCATCTGGTCTATTAACAATCAATAACGGACCTTCCCTTTTCCGTTTCCTATCCTCGTCTTCATATCCTCCGTGGATCCTCCAACTTGAACCCGCTGCTCCCTCACGTGCCCGTCATCTGTGGCGTCTATCCCCGAATTCTGCTGCGCGCAACGTCCCTCTTCAACGGGCTTGCGTTGTCTCGGATCCTCCTCCTTTCCAGTCTGCAACGCGACACTTTCCGGGAATCAACCTGCAGGGGGAAAAACAACTCCATTGTTGAATTGAGTCCATACAGGTTGACAGCCGACTCCATTCCTTTTTTTTTTTCTTTTCTTTTCTTATTTTCCTTTCTTTTTCCCCCTCTCTTCCTCTGCTTCTTTTTCTTGTGCAGCTCTTCTATATAACTTCACCTCCGAGTCGCCGCTCCTTCCTCACTTTTCTCTCGTCGCACTCGCACCTTCCCACGGGCGCGCTCCGGTCGATCCTGCCACTTTCGCCGCAATCTACGACCGTACCTTCCTTGGAGATATAGCTCCAACTTCGGCAACTTCCAACATTCAACTCTTCCGACTCTTCCTTTACCTTTGAACCTTCACTTTCACCTGAAAAGGCAGACCGTCGAGTGTCTCTCAAATTACTTGGACAATCCCGCCCTTCCCGATATCTTTCGCTCCCTATCTCTCCACCTTGGGACCCTCTCCTCTCGATTTGGCCGTTTATTCGAGCCATATGCGAAACCGACCTATCTGATCACTCCCGATTTCCTTTTTCTCTCTCTTACTATCTGATCGAATTTTCCTTTGCGACGTGAAAAGACACTGGTGACGCGACCGGGCATCGTTTCTGTGTTTCTTGCGCTACATCATGGTGGAGTGTGTAGATTGCTCGGCTGTCTACATAGACGACCGGGTTCGGTCGGAAAGATGGGTGCGCAGAACCTCAATAGATGCTTCCACAGTCTCGTCAGTGGGCTCGCTCACGCGACCCGAAGAACCGGATGCTCTTCAGACCGACCTGGAAAAGCTGCTAGAAGTGTGCAAGAAGAGTGAGTTTTGGATCCGCGCAAGAGATATTAATTTGGATTGAACGCCCAGAAATGCTAACTATGGAATTGCACAGTCTATCTATGCAGTAGCGGGTCTTCCTTCGCCAGTAAGCTGTCCGAACTGAGTGACCGATCGGGCAGCGATTGCACCCCGATATTTGCCTTCTTCGGCATTGACTTTAGCAACGATGAATCGAATATGGCCCGGCGGAAAGCCAGCCGTGCCTCTTGGGGCGACAATGCACCACCATCCCCTGGAACTATCCAACGCACATTCACATTTTCCTCGCAATCAGACGAGGCCCCCGGGTTATCGGTTCTGGCAGGTGTTTCGACTGATATCCAGGTCCAGGATGGCCCAAACCTGGTCGTCCCAATCGCCCTTGTCCGCACAAGCCCCAATGCGGTCGATCCAACCAGCGAGCCTCAAACATCCAACAATTTGACATTGGAGCATAAGCAGATCGCCAGATGCCTCGATGCTGGCGCCTTTGATGTCTTAACAACTCCGCTGGATCGCGCCCGCCTCCAGGGACTTTTAGTCCATGCATACCGTGCTCGTCGATCTGCGCAGAAAGAAATGTCCCGATTCCTGGCACGCAAAAAGTTGCGCAAACTTTCCTGGGTCGGCGTGAACGACGAACAGCCCTACGCCTACCTCAGGGAGGCAATGGTCTCGAAACTCATGAAAGGCATCTGCAACCCGGAGGAAGAGATTGTCGACGAATTCCAAGAACACGAGTTGAATATTGATCCGGAACGCCATTCCTTTATCAAGGAGCAGGTGGGAAGTTGGAATTTCTCGGCTCACGACTTCTCAGAGGATGAACTTGTTTACAGCGCTTGTCAAATGCTCCAGCATGCTTTCACCATGCCTGGATTGGAACAGTGGCATCTGACCTCTGGTGAACTGCAAACCTTCCTACTTGCTTGTCGTGCCGCCTATAACTCCTTCGTCCTATATCACAACTTCCGTCACGCTATCGATGTGTTGCAATCTGTATTTTGTTTCCTCCTTCACATCGGTGCTATACCCCCATATGAGCCACTCGGCCAAGCCCCCGTCTCAAAATCTCCCATCGCCTCTCTTCTCTCGCCTTTTGATGCCCTCACTCTACTGGTTTCCGCGATTGGCCATGATGTTGGCCATCCTGGTGTCAATAACTTCTTCCTTGTCAAGCTCAACGCTCCCTTGGCACAATTATATAACGACAATTCCGTCCTCGAGGCTTTCCACTGCGCTGCTTTTTCCCAGATTCTCCGCCGCCACTGGCCCGTTGCTTTCAAGGACAAGCAGCTTCGAAAATTACTCATTAGTTCCATTTTGGCTACGGACATGGGTGTTCACCAGAAGTTCATGGAGCGGATGGGCTCCCTGCAGGAGAAGTTCCACGAGAATCAAAAGTCAGTTGATGGCTGGAAGCCTCAGGATATCGACATGTACAAGACCCTCCTATGTGGTCTACTGATTAAATGCGCCGATATCAGTAACGTGGCCCGGCCGTGGATGATCGCAGAAAAGTGGACGCAAATCTTACAAGAGGAGTTCGCTAACCAAGGAGAGATGGAAAAAGAGGTCGGAATGGAAACTGCCCTTTTTGGTGGCCCTCCAGAGCTCGGCAATATCTACAAATTGGCCACCGGTCAGATTGGTTTCATGTCGATCTTTGCTCTCCCCCTGTTCGAGGGTATCTCCGATCTTTTGCCTCAGCTACAGTTCACTGCGGATCACATCCGCCGCAATCAAGCGCAATGGCAGCAGCATGCCAACGACGAGCTCCAGAAGCAAGGATTACCGATTGAAAAGCGGGTTGAACCCACCATTTCACCTCGCTCGCAAAGTCCTCCTCGGCTGGCTGAGTCTGATGACACCGAGAAGCCCTCTAAGGAAGATGGGGTTCGCTCTCCAGAGGATCCATCATCACCGGGCTCAAATATCAGCACGGAACCCGAGAGCGGTGCATACAATGAAAACAACATTGAACCTGTTGTTTCGCCAGATACACCGGGTCCTCAGATTGAAATTACGGGAACTCCACTGGTTCCCGACGTGCAGGCATCTCGGAAATCATCTAGCGCTATGCCGGACCTCTCCTACTTCAACATCCCCGGAGCCCCTGAATCGGCCCGGGGCTCCATCGCAACTCAATTCCATACTCCACTCACCGATAACAACCGACCTCCTGGAGACCCGGCCGTCTTGGCTGCCGTGTTGTATGCCAATTCGGCTACCAACGGAGGTAACATTCCAGTGACGAATGAAGTACCCGATCAAGGAAGTGAGTCTGCTTCCGAAAGACCTAGCAGCTCTCGACACGGGCCGTCACAAGGCTCTCAACGACATCACGCACATCACAGCTCCGTTAGAACCTCGGCTCCATCAAATTCCAACCGCAACAGCTGCACTCGCACGCAAAGTGTTAGTACGTACAGCAACAATATGACACCGATTTCCCCCGCGACCAACGCTACAAGCTTCTTGGCTGTTGATAGCGGTGACGAGAAGCGTGTCACGGATGACAGCGCGCCGCAAAGTGAGATTGGTGGTCCAGATGATGCTAGTACCCGACCAAGCACATCTTATGCATCCAATGGGGGTGGCGACCAAGAGAGTAGTTATAGCCGGGGGCCAGGCTCTATCATAGATGCCAGCCACTCAAGGTCAGAAGACGGCAACGTCAAAGACTATAAACCCGCTGTCAATGGCACTCGAAGCCCCACCCAGTCCACTACCACCGGCGAGAGTATTAAAAACGAAAGCACACAAGGCGAAGATTCTCGCAATGGAGGTTTGCGTCGTCTGCCGAAGCGGCGGAGTAGACTGCGGCTTGCATTTTGGAAACGTCGCAACCATCACCAGCACGAGGTTCACGGCGAGAGCTGATTTCTTTCTTTCCCTTCGTTCTTAGTCGGTATTTTTTTATCGCATGTTACGATTACCGACTGTGTATTATGCGATCATGGCCTCATGAATGGTGCACTTTGTAATGAGCGTTGAAATTTTTGATGGAGTTGCATGGTTTTTCCGCAGAGTGGACTGCCGTCGGCTTCATACCAGCCAGGCTTCCCTCCTTTTTGATCCTTTGACCCCAAAAATGATGTCAATGAAATTATTGGAACGACCACAAAAGTCTTATTCCAAACACGAAGAAAAAAAAAACGACGCTTTCATGCCACGTTTACCACCACAAATCAGCTTGGCTGGTTGTTTATACTATGCTCCCTCTTCTTTTCTTTTCTTTTTTCTATCCTTTCTCTTCTCAGTGGGTTGCATACGCGTGCCCCTGGGTATTGTTGCATCGGACCCATCTCAGTCCGCCTTTGTGATGATCATGGACACACCTGTCTGACGACATTACTTCCTTTGTTTTTTCTTCCTGCTTTGCAGGCTGCATTTGGGTTGGTTATCTTAGATTTTTGGATGGGGACTGGTGGCGTTGATTCTTTTTTCCCCCGACTTTACCTTCTATTTCAAAGGCGATATTCAATCGTACTACCTTCCAAATATACATATTTTTGATTCAAATAATTTTTTACTTTCTTTCAATCACTCTAGTAGTAGTGATGGTAGTGATTGTCGTAACTTGAACTCATGCCAGTGGTTGGTTCAAGTTCTGCGAAGAACAGGGAACATCCCGAAGTCTGCTCTGGCATCACGGCGCGGACGTACTCCAATTGTACTAATTACTCCTCCGAGTCCGTACTAGCATGTACTTGGATTTCATCGGTCAATGCCTAGGTGCATTGTGCTAGTATGCCCTGAATTTACGATACTTCAACTTGGTGCGATGTCATCGCGTCGTCCCGATGTCCCTATTCAAGTTAGTTGTGATACAGCCCGATCCCACCATACTACGACATGAGATTCGTAGTGCTACTATTAGATATCTCTATACAATTGTAATAGCTTCCCAATTAATTTTCCTTCCAAGATTAGAAAGATACAGCCTAGTATCTGGGAGCACTTAAAACCAGTACAATTGTAATGAGGGGCTACTCAGGTATTGTGATAGATCATACCTACCTAATCCACTATAGCCTGTAGCAACAATACAATACCTACTCAAACAAAAGCAGATAGGCACCGACAGCTTTGGAGTGTATACCAATTACATCATCAAACGACCAAGTGATTGAACATGAGACAAATCACATTCAATAAGTTGTGATCGAGGAATACCAACACCCTCAATTGACATGAAGCCAGCCCTGAGTCCTCCCAGCATTTCTGGGTAACATCTTAGTATCATTGAACGTGTCCTTAGAATGAATTTCAATCTCCAATGACTACTACTGTTATTTCCAGATGGATTCTACTCTTGGAAATCCTCCGTAGCCTTGACAAGCCTTTCAGACATGCTACCGACATCTGACAATGATATAGGGTCAAATGCCCTAGTCCAACCGAGCTCGTAAGGAAGTCGTTCGTTTTCTGTAACAATTCGAATGTAAGTAGAGTTTCATAAACCTAAATCAACAAGAAAATCACGAAATTGTTGGGAAAGAATTTGAACTTGAATCTTGAGGCAAACCGGGGCGGCTACTGCTAACATACCAAATAGATACTCAACCCAAGATTTCCTGGTAAACCCAGTAGTCTTGTTCCCAAAAACAACAAGAATGAGCGCTGATTCGGTATAGCTCGTCGCCGAAGCATCGCTACTTAAATTAAAGGCCGGATTGGTTGCATTGGACGTGTTGATTCGTGCCTGGCGAGCTCTAGCTGCGGATTCTATGTCGATGAATGGGGTTTGCCAGTATGTGCGTGTCTGGTCGAATATGGCTTGGTCAAAAATAGTGTCGTCTCCGAAGTAGAAGTCCTGACGGCTGAGAAGAAAATGTTAGCCTTGAGGAAAATAGGCTCGAGAACTTGGTACTTAACGAAAAAAGCGAAGGAAATTCAAGGAGTATAACTGTAGTTCAATGGGACTTGATTACCTCAAACTACCATCATGTTCAACAATACCATGACGGCCCAGATCTCCAAGAAAGAAAGTCTTCGCGTTTTCATTTGGATTAGTCGATAAGCCCGCTTTGAAAAAAGCCCGAGCAAGCTCTTTATCCATATTAAGAACGGATCCTAATACTTGGATTGTAGATTCTTCTGAGATGTTTTTGCCGTCATGTGGAAGGTTGCCGTGGTTAGCTAAGGCGTTTAGCATCGGGCAAGGGGATCGTTCTGTTTCGAGTTTGAATGAGTAATTTCGTCTGAAGGTATGGGAATTGGCTCAGTTACTCACCTTCGTTAGGGCCAGCTGGTTTCCATGACGTTGGAGGGTGGTTGGGAGGAAGGATAGGGGAAATGGCCTCTGCGAGGGCAACAATAAGAGATATAACTACTATTAGTCTCATAGTGATCTCGGAGGTGTTCCTGGAATAAATGAGAATAGAAAGAATGTACAGAATCCTCCTCGAGCATTCTAATAGTCCATAAAGTACTAATAGTAAATCACAGCTCGAGTCAAGCTCGAGGACCACTGGAAACCAGGCAAATTGTCATCAAAGAAACCTTGAAAAGCAAGCTCTCAAAGAAAAGATTCTAATCCATGTCAAAATCCGCCTTATTACTGACTATCGTGCGGCATAAAGTCAAATCAAGACCTAGCCAAGAAGAGGTGGCTTCGATAGCTTGAAATGAAGAAAAGAACCCCTGTTGAGCTTCCTTTGCTATGGGGGAAAAGGGTACTAGTATGGTTGAATGGATTTATCTACAACGCGAACTTGAATATGCGGCGACCTCGGGTACGAACTGGACCTATTCAAATACAGTCCTGACATTCCTCTTTTTGCTTAGTTTCGTCTTGTTTCGATTCTTTCTCTTTCTTCTCCTCTGCTTGCTTCTTCAATGCCCGATCTGTATGTCCCAGATCACGGTTTGGAGCAATGACATTGCGAACAAGAGACTTTAGTGCTTTCACCTCTGTGGTATTGCGTTAGAGTCCGAGCCTTCATTTCCATCACTGGTACTAGTGATCATGCAGAGCTATGCTTACCAGGAAATCCTCCATCACGCTTGCGATCCCAGAGGATTATCTCTTCTGTCGAGGTCTCTCCCAGAGCTGTTTGTTGCCCTGCATTCCAGATGGTGACTGTGAAAACTCCACCTGTCTTGGGCACCAGAGCGACTTCGCCGAGGTCTGTTCCGAATGTCGAAAGAAGCTCTTGGGCGAACTGTAATATGTTGTTAGAAGTTGAAATTAGTCATTTGACACCAGACATTGCCAGTGATAGGTAGTAGTAGGTAGTCGTGGTAGAAAAAAGCATAGTAGATAGTATGGATGTGTAAACATGTATAGTATCACACGATATATCCAGCGACATGATCTTTCATGGATTCCCCTAGACACAACAAAAAGACAACCAGCTTCGAGAAAACATCGGAAATGGCGAAACCATAAAAATTGACGAGTAAGAAACAATATGAGATGAACCTACATATGCAGCCCGCAACATCCACCTGCACTGAGTGCAGAACTGAATTGCAATGCGTGGCAGATGTACCCGCTCCATGGCAGTCTCGCTGGCCCCAGAACCAAGACCCGCCACCTCGGATTGTGGCGCCGAACCGTGCGCGAGATTGCTCTCGATTGGCGGAGTTGATTCGGTCATGACGGTAGAATGTCGAGTTGGGGGGGGAGGGTTGTGGATGGGATGCTCAGTATAACACCGTGAAGTGGGATGGGATGCCCACAAGTACCGAGGAGCAAGCTTGTGGTTTTCCCTTTTTGTTCTTTCGTTTTCTTTTTGCAAAGATGAAAGACTGTTATGATTAAAAGGGTAGGACGAGACCTCGTGGCTGCAGAGTGATTTGGAATTATAGACCGATGTGGTCAGGTTGGTTGGGTTTGGGAAATTCGATGTTGGTGGGTAGGATGGAATTGGGATGGGATGGGTGTGATGTCAGCGGTCTGATTCGGCCGCTTCACCCACTTCGCTGCAGGTTCCCGCTGGTGGGGATTGAACGCCCGGGAGAATTAGAAGAACACTAAACACCCCCTGCTCCAAAAATCAAAAAGAAAAGTCGCGAGGTGTTTGATGGAGATATTATTACGAGGGTTATTTAAAAAGGCGAAACTCAGGACGCTCACAGTGTTGAGATTAGAATCGGTTATTCTTATTGGTCATGGATGCAAATCGAATCTATGATACACGAATGGCAACCCGATCTCCCTAGCAATGGTGTTTTTGTTTGCATGGGGGGAGGATTTTGGAGAACCCAGTGGAACAAAGGAAATGGCTTCAAAAACACAGGGACGACAGAAGGGGGAATGGTGCTTATAGAAGTGGAAGGAATAATAGAGAGAAGAAGAGAAGAAAAAGGTGGGCCAGAAGAAGGAGAAAAATAAGACGGAAAAAAAGAGGTTGTAAAAGAGACAGGGTCACGAGGACAGGTGCATCGTCAAGTGCTTTATAAAAAGACCTGGCCCTCGTGCCATCCGAGACCGAGGAAAGAGTAAATAAACCCGCATGATTCCGAGGCATTGAAGAAAACTAGACAGGTCCACGTTTCGCTGTCCGCGCCCGGCAGGTTGAGCGATCGCGGTCTTGGGTCGGGTCGATTGGGGGGAAGACGATCAATCAGGATCCGGAATTAGGTTGGAAGAGGAGACGAATAGAAGAGAAAGGAAAATGTCGTTTCGTGGCGATCAAGCTTCTCCGGTCATTAGGCCGTTTACATGACGGTACAGCAACCTCCCTGCTGCTGGGGAGCGTAAGGATCCTCTCGCTTGTCGACCTGAGTTGCAATGTTAGCGAATGCGCGCGTATATCCGATATTCGGAACGGTCGCATACCTGTCCCCATACGGACGGAACCATGAAGTCGCGAGTGTTGTTGCAGTAGTTGATCAGCCTAATTGGAAGTTACCGGTTAGCGACAGGAGTTCCGGATAGGTTGGACGTCATCCAATTAAAGGAAACCGGATCGGGTCCAGGGAAAAAAAGGCGGATGGACGCACGAGAGAGCCGCTTCGGAAACCTTGACACGCGGGCGGTCGAGATCCTCCTTTAGACGGGCATTGAGCTCGGTCAGGCGACGATATTTCAGATCGGCGACACTTTGCTTCTTATTCTTGACATCGCCACCAGATCGAAGTTCGTAAGCAGGCATCGTGAGGAGTGAGTGAGAGGAGGGGGCTGGATTTGGGGGGAATGGCGCGCCGTCGAGA
>AOTG01000451.1:0-22065 GCA_000347475.1 Penicillium paxilli ATCC 26601
CCTCCTCCTACCATCTTAACCATGTACCTCAATCTCAATGCATTGGCCATCACAAAGCCTTTTTGGTTTCTCCTTTTATCTTTTTTCTCTTTTTTCTCTTTTTTCTCTTTTATCTCTTTTTTGCCCTAAATTTCCCGGTGGCAGGATAAGTCTGAACTGGTATTACTTTGTACCGTGGTAGTCATCCTAACAAAACGTAGGAATGATAATGTAAGGAGAGATTCAGCCAACCTGCAAGGTAAATCAAGGATCATGATACGGGGCTTTAGGCTTGCAAACTGTAGTATTTGAGGTAGTACGAAATGCGATACTAGTAAATTCTTGCCATTCAATGTTGTATTAACACATGCAAGAGTCGCAGAGCTATCACAATGTTACTGTTCATGAAAACATGGCCCAAAGTGATGATCATGTTGGGCAAGAGTCCCCAACCGATTACCTGTCCGTGCCATGCACTAGATTAACTTTAATGGAGGCAAGATCTTCCTTCGTGAGTCCACAAACATCAATCAGGAATCCCTCAGCCCCACCGTACTCGCTGCAAATCCATTCCAGAGATACCTGAAGATACGAGCGTCTAATTGGCCTGTTAGTATGAAAGATACTGGAATGAATCGTGTTGTACAGGACCTTACCTCACACTGAGCATCGTCTCCAATGCGTCTGCTTGCTCTCCCAGCGAGGGATCATCTTTTACCAACACTTGCGATAGACTTTCTCTCCAAGGAGCTAGCCCCTCGTTGGATCTTTCGTAATCAGCAAAGATGCTCTCGTCGTCTGCCCCGGCAAGTTTGAGGATGAGAGCAACCAGCAGTCCAGTGCGGTCTCGTCCCAGGGAGCAGTGGATGAGACAGGCTTCGGTGGGACGGTCCCGGATATACTGGAAAATAGGAGTAAAGGCTCCACCAGCGCTTGTGAGGATGTTATGATACATCTTCTCAAACCCCTATCTCATGGTTATACGGATGCTTTGACGAGAATGTGAGAAGCTTACCGGTTGTCCTAATGCATAGTTTCGTCTCTTCGAGATCTCCTGAGAGGCGTCTGTGCTGGTGAAAACAGGTACAGCTACCCGTCGGATGCCATGAATCTCTTTTACTTGACTAAACTCATAGCGAGAGCTTTCTGGTGCTGAACGTAAATCAAATATGGTTTTGATTCCCAGCTGCAAAAGGGTCTCTCCACCTTCTTGTGTGATTTCGCCTGGCTGTGCACTGCGGTATACAAAGTTTGGTCTGATAATTCCACCTGTGGCAGGAATACCACCAATGTCACGGAAATTATAGAGGCCAGCAATCATGATCGCAGAACACCTGTAAATGCAGTCTTTGAAGAATTGAAAAGGTCTAAATATCAAGAAACTGGTCATTTGGTCTTGATGTTTCCCTTAAATGATGTTGACTTACGGCATTGAACCGACGGCGGAGATAGTCCTTTCATCAGAACAGACTAAACCAGACTATAACGTGACACGTACGCCACATATGCAGTATAAGCCTGTATTTCAAGATGCAAGATCCGTCGAATACTTGGAATTACATTGAACTGATGACGTATTCGGACAGGGAGCCTTGATTACCATCTTCACACCTTCGTATTAATTGAAGCATGTTTCACTAGCTCAGAGCTCAGAATACTATCACAAGAGCCAGCGGAATTCACTTTCTACTTTACTATCTCACTTCTCTTGTATCCAGTACAGACCTATCGAAATGGCCTACTTAGACCGAGTTCGCTTCCTATCCGTCTACCCCTCTGTGGTGAAGGACATGATTACATATGCCAAAGATAGTACAGCTCCGGCTCTGGGCGTCAAATGGCTTCAACGGGTACATATACACTAGTTCGTCCTAAGCCACGGATACAATAGCTAACACCTATAGAACCTGGAATACAATGTTCCCGATGGAAAATGCCTGCGAGGCATGGCGGTCATCAACACCTACGCCCACGTTATCGGCCGAAAACTTACAGACTTTGAATACGAAAGTGCTGCCAAACTGGGCTGGTTGATTGAGCTGCTGCAAGCGGCACTACTCGTTGCGGATGATATTGAAGATGGCGACGAATATCGTCGGGACCGACCTTCGTGGCATATGGTGCCCGAGGTAGCAATGATTGCCATCAATGACGCATGTCTGCTCAAGGGCACCGTTTATGTACTTCTCCGCAAATACTTTGGCCAACTCAGCTGCTACCACGACTTGGTAGAGTTATTCCACGAGACCACAGTTCAGACTGAGCTAGGTCAAATGTTGGATCTGATTGTCGCTCGCCGCGAAAACGTGGATATTAACGCTCTGACTGTGGAAACTTGCGAAAGCATAGCTCGTTGCAAGACCGCCATATACACGACTTATGCGCCTATCATGCTTGGTCTGTACCTGGGCGGTGCTGCGACTCCGGCCAACATCGAGCAAACCCGAAAAATCGCTATCCCTTTAGGAAGGGACTACCAGTACCATGACGATTTTCTTGACTGTTTTGGCTCCTTGGATAGTTTTGGCAAGAAGCTCGGCCGTGATGTGAAAGAGGGAAAGTGTACGTGGCCCATCACACAGGCGTTGGTGCGGGCTAGCCCAGAGCAGCGAAGCATTTTGCAGCAAAACTATGGACGAGATGACCCAGAAAAGGTTCATAAAGTGATTGATGTTATGATAGACCTACAGATCCCGCGCATCTATGAAGAATATGCTAGAGATGCGCAAAATAAGTTGAAGGATGATATTGACCAGGTGGAGGGGATGCCAGGGCTTTCACGAGGGGTATTTGAAGATCTTGCCCAGGTCATGTATGGACGAAAGAGATAGATTGATGTTGAAGAAACATTGTCACAGCAGTTCAAGATAGTCAATAGGGGCAAATCGCTCTCGCGTTCAATCTCTAATCCATGCTACCTTGTTCCCTCCTTTCTGCTGTTTGGTGAACAGATTCCTCATACATACATACTATGTGAACAGGTCTATATTGGTGCTTTCGCTTGATAAGCTCTTTTTCGGGGGCACTTACATTTACAGCAGGGATTTACAGGGCGTTTCAACTCATCAACCTAATGAAAATAAAATAAATGAGTTTCGGTAATGGTTTATGTACGAATGGGCAGCTTAGACAAGCGAATTGAAGGTAAGACACAAAAGGGCTACACCGTAGATAGCAAAAAGCAGTACTAGCAGAACAGAATGCTACTATATTGCTAGTACACTAGTGTATATATAAATGACTCTTTGGGCAAGTTCAAGTTGTGGCCGCAATGTTGACTATTCCCGAGTCATACAGCTGGTGGGTGTAAAACAAAGTGGCGTCGTAGTTACACAGACAAAACAGCGTAGATGCGCCAGACCCTAATTGTTCTGTAATAAGTGGAGAAAAAGGTAATGCACCTTACTTACATTGCCAATGACCCCATATCCCAAAACTTGGTCAAAAAGTTCTCTGAAACGTAGGTACTGCGTACCGCCACAGGAGATGTGTCTGTGCGTCTGAAAAAGGACGCAATGGTCGTGTGAGTAAAATGATTGGCGGCAATTTATAAAATTGCTTGTCTTTTCAATCCCGAAGAGGAACTTAGTCGGGGTCGATCTCGAATTGGCGGTCTACCACCAAAGTATATGGGTTCTTCTTATCGCGGTAGAGGTTAGCTCGCTCAATAATAGCCCAGTCTGACGTTACACAAAGATAAGATACCTATGCAGGTAATGACGAAATCAGGAATTGGTCCTTTCGACCTGAGTAGTCCGCCGCAGAAAATTTTTTGAATAAACTTAGATCAATCACTTCTTTGTCATATAATTTGGTAAGTTGATATGAAAAACGGAAAAAACCATCACTTTTCTGTACGCTACCAGATCTCCACACGTTGTGCTACCTTGGAGTCCTCCCCATGCTTCGTACATCAGGACCCCTCGAGTTATAGCATTTTCTTCCTTCTTCATGCATTTGACTCCCACCAACTTCTTCTTTCTGGGTACGAATCAAATAGTCATACATTTTCTTAAATTGAGACCTTACTGAATCCTCTTCCTTCGCAGCTTCATAATTGCCTCAAGTTCTGTTTGCCTTTTCAACTTCATATACGGTTGAAAAAGTTTAAACTACCATTCTAGCTGATTGCTGTCCGAATTCTGTCAGCAGAATGGCAATCCCAAGTTCCAATTTCTTTGTCGATTCAGACTATCTTCAAATTATCAATGGCCTCGGAGCCTCGACTGCGGAAACTAGATGCGGCATTAACCCCACTAATAAGGAGCCCCTCTCCCCTGTCCCTGTTGCCACAAAGCAGAATTTAGATGATTCTGTTGTGGCTGGAAACGCTGCCTTTGAGATTTGGTCGACGACACCTTACGAGCAGCGGAAAAGCGCAGTACTTTCATATGCAGACGCATTGGAAGCGTATAGACAGAAATTTGAGGAACTTCTCTCGTTAGAAACAGGGAAGGTGGTATGTTCACTTCAAGCTTCTACCTTTCTCAAGGACTGACCTATGAAAACTAAATTGCAGCGAGTTGAAGCCTCCCTTGAGATGCACGTGTCGCTTGAATGGTTGAGAGGACTTGCGGGTATACCCCTTCCCGAGGATACACTCTTAGACTCGGAAACACGAACAATCATCACACGACATGTTCCAATAGGCGTTGTCGCCGCCCTTCTTCCTTGGAACAGTCCAATCATGATGGCCGCTGTCAAGATAGCGCTTGCTGTACTGACGGGAAATGTGATTATTTTGAAGCCTTCGTAAGTGCATTATGTTGAGAATGAAATAAAATACATGTACTCAAGTCTCTAAAATCTTTGTTCCCAGACCGTTTACCCCCTATTCCGGTTTGAAGCTTGTTGAACTGGCACAAAGCTACTTCCCTGTGGGAGTGGTTCAATCGCTCAGTGGCGACGAGAGCCTTGGACCGTGGATGAGTGCTCATTCAGGTATTGATATGATCAGTCTGACAGGGTCAATCAACTCCGGGAAGAGAGCAATGGAGAACGCCAGCAAGACTCTCAAGCGCTTAACTCTAGAGCTGTGGGTTTTTCTATTCGCCATAGTATCAATTTGAGAAACTGATCTCGAATTTTTCAAGCGGTGGCAATGACTCCGCCATTATATTTCCTGATGTTGATATAAATCAGGTGGCTGAAAAGGTTGGGAAGTTTCCACGCCAGAAAGACAGATTGGCTCTATAGCTAATGATGATTGTTACGCTACAGATTGCCTCTTTGGCTTTTTTAACAGCTGGCCAGGTGATTCTCCCATTGGCTATACAATAACCGTCAGTATTTCTGACATTGAACTCGGTTTCACTAGATCTGTGTCGCTATCAAACGTATTTATGTTCATGCCTCAATCTACCCTGCATTCCGCACTGCCATTGTTGAAGCTGCACAGAAGCTCAAAATTGGTCCGGTTCAAAATAAAATGCAATTTGATTATGTCAAAAGCTTTTTTGAAGATATCAAAGAGCAGAACTGGAATGTTGCAGTTGGCGGTGAGATAGAAGAATCATCTGGATACTTCATTCCGCCTACTATAATTGATTTGCCGCCAGAGGACTCTAGAATAGTTTCAGAGGAGCAATTCGGTAAGTCCCATCCACTAAATAGTGAGAACCATCCCCATTGACAAGATGATTTCTGTAGGGCCCATCGTTCCTCTTTTGGTATGGAATGATGAAAAGGACGTGATAACGCGAGCCAACAACACGAACACAGGCTTGGGAGCTTCAGTTTGGACAAAGAATCTTGAAAAGGCCGATGAAATCGCCAGAAAGATAAATGCCGGCAATGTTTGGGTGAATGATCATTGCAATTTTAATCCTATTGCCCCATTCGGTGGTCACAAGCAGAGTGGAGTTGGATCGGAGGGGGGTTTGCACGGGCTCAAGCATCACTGCAATATCCAAGTACTGAACATCAACAAGGTTTAGTGGTCGCTCCTAGACCTCCTGGCAGTTTTTATTCATTAGTTAATGTGGTATTTGAATTAATTTATAATTGGTCAGACAGAATTTGTCAGCTCCAGCTTTCGTCCGAACATTGAAAATTCTATCAACCATATTCCGGTAATATAATGGCTCACTCTCGATTTCATAGTGCAAATTTTGGAAGATTTGAAGTTCGAAAAGTTTTTGATAGCGTCATGCTAGAAATATCGAGAGAAGACCTATAAGTAACGGTGCATGAAAGGATCTCTTTTCTTGAAGGAAGCTACTATTCGGCATGGTTAATCAAAGAATACAGTGTTTTGGCATCAATCCATGGATATATTATTCATTTAGAGCCACATTTTATAACTACACTGAGTTAGCTGAATCTCCGTTTACCATTAGAAAAACTCTGTTACAAATGAAGAAAAGAGGGAACAAAACAAAAAAAAACAGCAGCCTCTACTTCGCCTGTGCATCCCAAAATTCCCTCGGCTGTTCGTACTTGAAATTCAGACAGATCACACGCCTTACATAGGAATGCGGAAAAAGAAAAAAGTCAGACATATTGGAACGTAAGGGGTGAAATACTCGTAATGAAGTGGAAAATTCCGCTTGAAATAAAATCCACCAGTACCCTCCCTAGCCACATGAATTTGATCCCCACTTTATACACCTTACTCAGCCAGTCCTTAGCGTCTTGTAATGCATAGTATAGGACATTCTGGGTGTGATCAAGCTCAAAAAGATGTAAAATATCCAGGTTATGTATTGTCATATATTACAGCTAATGCGTATGCAATAAAGTGGGGATCATATTTATGTGGCCAGGGAGGGTACGCGATGAAGTCTAAAATGTAAACTACCAATACTATTCGCTAGTATACCCTGATCATGGTTTCTATGTACATGCGAGGCTGCAACACGCTGATGTTACAAAATATTTAATATTATTGGATAAAGGCGAGTGAGCTATAAATACAGCCAAATAGACATCGTTTTCCACTCGCTCTGCCTGGCTGATTTCTCCTCATAAGGCTGATAACGTCAACGGCATTTAACCTATAAATATCAATTCATTGAGCCTTTTTTCATTTTTCAAAAAAAAGGAAGCAAAAAGACGTCATGCCAGATCCTTTATCGGATAAGCTGTGCCTTCTTGCGGTGGGAAGCGGTATTGCACTCCACCACTTCGCATATCGGCACGGAGAATGGGACGCAAAGTCTCCTACACTAGCCCTTGTATATGGTTCAATCGCGTTGATTGAGGCCGCCGGTTTCAATTTATACCAGGGAAATAATAGCAATTTTTCTGGGACTGTATCATTCGGCGTTCCTTACTTGATTGCATGGCATATCTTCGGACTTTTTGGTAGCATGCTTGTCTACCGGGCGTTCTTCCACAGACTATCCCAGTTTCCGGGGCCATTTCTTGCTCGTTTATCAAATTTATATATCACCAGTCGAGCGGCAAAAAAACTTCTGGTCCACATGGAAGTGGATGATTTGCATGCTGAGTATGGTGACTATGTCAGGATAGGTACCTTGAGCATCAATATTTTACTTCAAGGAACTGCTAACGAACTCGACAGGACCAAACGAGATCTCCATCACAGATCCCGCTGCTCTTGAGGCTCTTTACGGGAGTCAATCAAAAACAACGAAAGGACCATGGTACACATTGTTGGATCCGCGGATCAATCTTTCTTTTACGCGGAACAAGCGGGAGCACACCCGTCGCCGCAAAGTCTGGGATCAAGCATTTAGCACAAAGGGTAGTGTTTATTCTATTAAAATGGATTCAAAAATAACGACTAATAGACCACCATAGCTCTGAATCAATATGAGCCAATTGTTGCCCGGTGTGCAGAAGAATTTGTTCGTGTCATTGAGGAACGAACAGGTGGCCCAATCAATATTACCCAATGGTCGGGTCGATACGCATTTGAAGTGATGGGAAATCTGGCATTTGGCAAACCTTTCAATACAATCTCAGAAGGGGGGGAAAACTATTTCTTGAAGGTCATTCGGAAAGATATGAAACTAATTGCCTACTTAAAGCATTTCCCCTGGCTATCGACACTCATTCTGAGAACTCCGATTTTGAATAAGAATAACAAGGATTTCTGGGTCTGGCTTGAAGCCCAGTTAGAGCAGAGAATTAAGGTATTTCATTACTCAAGGGCTGCTTAATATACCAGAGATACTAATATCTTTTATGATATCAGAATGGACCAGATCACCCTGACATCTTTTCCTGGCTTCTCGATGCGTACCAAGCGGGACCAAAAACCAAGCAAGACACTCTCAACCTACACGGGGACGGCTATCTTATTGTAATCGCTGGAAGGTGCGACTCCGCAGTGATAGTAACTTCATACCTCTTTGCTGTGTCGCGCTCATATTATTTTTAGTGATACTACATCCTCGATTCTGACAAACCTGTTCTTCGAGCTCGCTCGAAACAGAGAGCTTCTCGCTAAGCTTCAAAAGCAATTGGATGAATTGAGTGAGGTTAATGACACGACCTTGAGAGGAATCGAGCTCATTGATGGTGTCATTTATGAGGGCCTTCGATTGCACCCTCCAGTCCCATCTGGTCTGCAGCGTGTAACTCCAGAAGAGGGAATTGTGATTGGTAATAATTTTATACCGGGGAATACTATTGTACAGGTTCCCCATTACACGAGTTTCCGAGGTACATAGGTCTTCCTTTTGGCAGTTTGATCTTCTCTAATAATGAGCAGATGAACGTTCTTTTGAACGCCCAACAGAGTACATTCCTGAGAGATGGACTAAACACCCAGAGCTGGTAAAGAATAAAACCGCCTTTATGCCATTCCTCATGGGTAGGTGCTGCAGGAAGTTTGATTTGTCCATTTTTAACACCTTTTTAGGGCCATATGCCTGCGTTGGCCGACGGCTGGCTTTAATGGAGCTTCGGCGTGTACTTGCGGAGACTCTGCGGCGATTTGACATTTCCTTAGCCGAGGGACAGTCGGAAATGGGATTCTGGGAGGGAAGAATGGACACTTTTACCAGTACCTGTGCTCCCTTATACCTCGATTTTAAGCAGAGAAATGTCTGAAGTCTGCTGTGAGGGTTCTGGATAAATGCTTAAAGCAGCCCAGACTATATCTTACCGTGTTAGATGTTATATCTCAGGTTAGATTGATCACTACATCGGTTAAAGATGATTGAATAGAAGCACAAATCAAATACTATACTGCGGAAGATCTCCATTTTAGCCGGGAGCAAGCCAATTAGACCTATTATCGAAGTTGATGAGACATACAGATAATGAATAGCGAAAATTTGCAGCTTAGCTATTAAAAAGTGCCCCTAGAAGAAAGTCACGGTTAGGATGTGAGGGGTCGTTATTTCTGGCCCTGGTCAAAAGGTCAAATGTACCTTTGGGGTTCAAGTTCCGATGAATCCAGTAAATGATTCGATGAACAGATCCAAATTGGGCCCTTACCAGGCGGCAAGCCGCTTCGGACAAAATCATGGGCGCTAGGTGGTCACCGACATACAATATCTGTTGTATATTTTTTTTGTTTGTATTTTGATATTTTGTTGTGCCCTTGCACTTTAAGCGCTTAACCTACTCCTTTCTCAAACCGCTACTACCCGGCCCTACTAAAATTTTCAATTTGAATTGGGCCCCCGCAGGGCGATATATGGAACGACTTGAAGATACTACAACCAAGCCAGATGGAAGTCACGATGTAAACTTAGAGAAAACCAAAATAAAAGCCAAATCAAAAAGGAAAAGGTCCACGACTACAGAAAGCAAGACATACAACATCAGCCCGTCGCAGAAAAGTGTAGTCATTATTGCTGGGGCTTCTTGAAAAATTCAATTCCGCATTAGAGTATTCCAAGGTAACTCCAAGGTGATACTGTCAAAATGCTTTTGAAGTCTTTTGTAGGCTAGTCCTTTACTTATCTGTTAAAAGAGGCTAATACTGTGCTGATATAGTCCTGAAGAGCTTGAGGAAGCGTAACGATTGTGATAACGATACAAGCCATATGATATCGTGATCATGACGATGTCGTAGGCAGCACTGATTTCCAGATCATCTATACTTACAAGGAGCTCTACTATTTTATTATTTACTTCTGGAAAGCGCTACCTTTTTATACGCAGGTCCAACTTGCTCTTGTTATCGGAATATACGGAGCAGCTCCATATCTACGGGAACAACAGCAGTGTCTGGCTCGTTTGATCAAACTATTCGGCTTTGGGACCCCGCCACGGATACTCCGCTACAGACATTAGTGGTAAGAGGAGTCGCCAGTACTCTGGAATTTTCCGAGGATGAGGCGTATTTGGTTACTAACTTGGGGAACATCCACATGTGTCCCTCAGATGGAATTTCTATGTCTTCTTCGCCTGGAGAAAGTAAAGAATTATTCTTACAAGATGATTGGGTATGGATAGGTGGTAAGAAAGCTATATGACTTCCCCCAAGCATGCCTTCCTCCCCAACACTGGGGTCACTTAGATATAGTTTACTAAGGTTTAAAAATCCCTAATATTTTTTGATAGGATGTCGTCAAGGTTTATGCTAGTTATTAATTATAATATTTTATATACCTCCATATCTTCCAAACCAATAAGTTAAAAAAAGCCGCAGGACATAAACGATTACATGGGCCACTATTTCAATTGCATGTATTCAGGTCTAGAACGCCGCCACCCAGCACGGGCACGATGCGGTCGCACGGCTGCTCAGATAACGCTCAGTAACCTCGCCCCCCTCCACGATGCTCTCTACACAACACCTAGGAAGGAGAATCTAACAAAACTTTTCGATGCCAGTTTTCCGATTCGGTATCTTACCTTCGAAGATACTTTCACCCACCTATTATAAATAGCAGTTCAGAAATTTCGCACGTCAGCATATGTTCTGAAATCGAACCGGGCTCTGGCGCTAGACTCGCTCTAGACGATTTTCCATGATGTCCAGCTCGGGGTTTCTGAGCTTGCCTATCAACGTACGCAAGGATATCTACGAAAGAGTCCTAGCCGTGCCGCAACCGCTGCATATTTTTCAAGATCCAGGATGTCCTGTGGAGAGTTTCATTCCTGGAAAACCCTACCAATGGCTCGCCTTACTATACACCAATCGACAAATATCAGAGGAAGCTAAAGCGGCCCTCTATCGAGTCAATAGCTTCATGTTTCAGGAAGTGGATCGACTACCGTCTAATGACAGCCCGTTAGAAGCATTTATCAGAAGCATTGGACCTTTGAATGCAGGTTCGCTGTCCCAACTGTGCATTAATTTCCCCGTGACGGAAAATTTGCATGGTAAAATCAAACTCAGAGAGGACAGTCTACGAAGGCTGAAGCTACTCCAACGGGAATGCACCAATCTCACCACACTTGAAACCCTCGTCTACAGCGAAAGCTCCAAATATATAATTGAGCAAGATGAAAAATTTGTTCGAGAGATATTTTGGGAACTCAATACGCAATTTAGATGCATTACTTCGCTAGAAAGCATTATTGTCCGAGTTCACAGTGGATCTCCATCAACCTCAGTCAGAGTGTTTTTGCAGGGTCTAGGGTGGGCTGTATTGGGGGGCGACAGATAGATAGACACAGGAAATGCACGAGTCAATCAAGAACATTCTTATAAGTAAACGCTCAAGTTCCCAAATAATTACCATCTCACACTTTCCTATGTTCCTTTCAGGATTTTTCCATATCCCTCGCGATTTACTTAGCAATACTGGCTGCATTTCAATGTCTGTGGTCTCAGCTGGCTTGGCGTCTGCCTCAGGCCGACATATAGGAACCGCGGCAAGTGGAAAAGCGTTTCCCCGATACCGTTCACTCCTTTCTTTTAGCAAAACATCCTCGTTGATCTGAGTTTATTCGTAGCCCCTTTCAGAGGCAATAAAGAGAGCTTTACGCTGTAATTTACTGGGCTTAGGGCCCTGAGATCGTCGTCATGCTGAAGCCCCGTTCACTTCTACGAGGAGATATAACATATGAAGCTGCAAAGGACAGTGACGCTAATATTCTCCACGAGTTAGGCTACAGAGACCAGAAGATCCGGTTCTTTACCTACCTCTACCGAAATCGAGAGCTCATCAAGTCGATTGTTGCCAGTCATCTTGGTCTGCTGGCCCCAAATTTCTGTCATCTTGTGGATGTGGAAGACTGGATACATGGAAGCTTTAATGTTTGTATTCGGGCTGATGTCCTCGACTCGACAGGAGCGGTCGAGAGTCAGGTGATAATCCGTTTTCCTCTGCCATATCGAATTGGGGAGGACTACTGCCCTGGAAATGCTGATGAGAAAGTGCGCTGTGAAGTTGGAACCTACACATGGCTTAGAGAAAATTGCCCGACTGTTCCCATCCCCCATCTTTACGGATATGGGCTTTCGAGCGGCAAAACTGTATCATTCTCAATCATTCTTCTCATAATTCGGATTTATGCTCATACATTTGCCTAGTTTTTTGAACTCAAGAGTCTGCCTTTTCTCTCCCGCAACTTCCAGCGTCTGCGCCGAGTAATTCTACAAACACTAGGATATCGAGTCCCATCCTTCTACGTTAAGAATCTCAGCGCTTCCCATAATCTTCTCGGCCAACCCTACATTATCATAGAATACGTCAGTCAATCAAGTGGCAAAATGCTTTCAGCAACATGGGATGAAGGGCGCCTCAACCCGACTCTGCGCTCCAACCTGTACCGAGGCCTTTCTCGCATCATTCTCACCATGGCGCGAGTTCCACTGCCTAAAATTGGTTCTTTTGCTATTGATGATAACGGTTATCTGAGACTGAATAGCCGGCCTCTTACCATGGAAATCCAACAATTGGAAAACGAAAGAATTCCAGTGAATATACACCGGGGCACGACACATCTTAGTATCGAATCTTTTATTCACGACGGTCTTTCTCTACACGAAAGTCGTCTTCGCTATCAGCCAAACGCACTCAACAGCCGTGAGGATGGAATCTATCAAGTGTCTGCACTAATGGTCATGAGAAGCATCTGGCCTTGTCTCTTTGACCGGGAGCTTTTTCGGGGGCCTTTTCTTTTCAACCTCACCGACATCAACCAAAGCAATATCTTTGTTGACAATGATTGGAATATTGTACGGCTAATTGACCTTGAATGGGCTTGTTCTCAACCTGCTGAGATGATACATCCTCCATACTGGCTAACAAACCAAGCCATCGACTTGATCGACTCGAGTGAATATGCAACCCTCCACACCGAGTTCATGGACATATTTGCGGAGGAACAGAGGAGTTCCGACTCTTTACAACTGTATCCGATAATGAAAAAAGGACTCGAGAAAGGCACCTTCTGGTATTCCCTTGCTCTTACGAGCCCTTCGGCCTTTTCCACAATTTTTTATGATCATATTCAGCCTAAGTTTACGAATGGTCACGGTATACCCGAGTTCTGGAGCATCACGATGCCATATTTTTCCTTGGATTCAGCCGCTTGGATCGAGCAAAAGCTTAAAGACAAAGAGAGATATGATTTTGATCTCGAAGAAGCATTCCAATGCTAGATCACTGTTTCCCGCATATTTGCAATTATTTTGGTTGGGTTTGACTTTGTCCCTGACCATTGCTTTCATCCTTCTTCAATTGCTCTGCGGCAGCCTGGAGACTTGCAATTGCCTTCCCACCTCTCTTCTGCTGCGCAGCCTTGCCGGAAGAAGAAAGCTGGTTCATAGATTTTGCATCCATTTTCATAGCGACACTTGCTTCTTCGACTTTGCCATCGTAACTTGAATCTGATGCTCGATCTGCCATCTAGAGACAACACGTTAAGAAATCATTTTGCGAAATTGAAAATTTCGACAGAATCTTACCGCTGGCAAAATAGGGTCTGACGAGAAAATCTTTTTTCAACCCATATAGTAAGGGAGTAAGTAGTATTCGCTGAGGCAATAGGAAGAATATTCAAACTCTGGTAAGAAAAGCACTTACCTATATTCTCTTTTGTTGGCGGTATCGTTCGCGAGCTGGGCTATGTACATTACCCCGCTCTGCCTGTTTACGTCTTTGGTGGCCCATAAATGCACATTTGATCCCAGATAGACCAATTAAAATGACCTACTACTCGCTTTAGCCCACAGCCTGAAGCGCAGCCAAGCAATCGGCCCCTCGGTTACCGTCCGTATCTTAATGCAGAGGTAGCTGCTTGTGACGGCCCGTGCCACAGGATGCAGTTTACCTCCCATGTGCCCACCAACGAGGAAGACTTTCCAACCGCTTGGCTATGAAGGTTTGAAACCCCCTCAATACTGGAGAATCCCAGAGTACATAGGCGATGCATCTGATTACGATGTCACAGTTACAAGGTATCTGCACCTACTACCAACTATTATCCATCTGTCTTCCAATACAATGAGTTCGAATGAATCTCGGAGCCACTTTAACACAATCCTTCGTACAGACTAAGTACAAAAATTTTATTTGATGACAAAGTTTCATATGATAGGATGCGAATCATAGCTCAGCCTCATCATTCGCCGTCCACCCCATCGGGCTCGCATTTTCAATTTTCACTTGGGCTGATGCAATGATCAGCGAACCCGGATTCTACTTCTGCAACGGATGTCTCTTTCTGCGATTCCAAGGTAGCCAGAGTATAGTCGTCCGGATCCCAAGCCAATACTCTGCTTTCCATTTCCCTCAGTTTAAGAGCCACTAGCTCCTCCATCTCAACCAGTTCCTTGTCGCTCAGCAGGTTGAGCCTTTCCCTCCATACGCCTTCAATGGGGCCGTCAGCTGAGCCGAAAAATCGCTGGTCGATCTTTTTCCAGTATATCGCATCGAAAGCAAAATTATTCCTTGCCGCGTATGCAATCCAGAAATCACCACTCTCCCAGCTATCGCGCATTGCGCTGGACAACCGCTGGCATTCTTTTAGTCGTCCTTGCTTCATCTCTTCGTCTTCACACTGTATCATTGCCCTGAGAAAAGTCTGAAGTCGTCGACTATATTTAGAACACCAATCCTCAAGCCCCTCTGACCAGTATTCGGGTTTTTCAATCAGAAGCCACCAAGGCGGGGCGTGAGAGAACTCGACTGGGGCTGCGTATGTGAACTCCCAGTCTACGACGCCGACAACCTTCGAAGCTTGGTCCAAAAGTACATTGGCAGGTCGAAAATCATCACACCAGAGGCTAAATGGACCATTTTCACAATGTGATAATTTCCCAGTAAGTCTCCGGCTCCGAGCTAATCGAAGAAAGAGATGGCGAGCAACAAACTTCCGCCGGCAATCATCAGCAGAGTCAATAGCATCATTCCTTTGGCTTCTGAGATGAGAAATGTGCAACTCCGCCAGGAACTCAAAGTATGATGACGTAGTGTGAAAAGTAGTACACGGTAGTTTCGATTGAGGTAAAGATCCCAATCGAACCAGTTCGTTCATCGGCATTGACAATGGCCTATGAGCCACATCCCACGTGAAATCGTCAACATGGTCCAAAGATCCGATCCGAGGTAGGAGAATAGTAGAAAGCTGGAGGAGAATCTTTGCAAGTTCTCTATAGAGAGCCTCCAGCTTATCCTCATTGATCTTTGGATCGAGAGCTCCGCGGTCTGCTTTGGGGCACTCGGGCGAGTTTAGAACATCGTACAGATTTTTATCATGGTCTATATATTCCATAATGATGAAAGGATTCAGTTCCAGAGGACTCTCCTTCTTGGTGCCCCAATGAAGAACAAAAGGAACTGGTATTGAGGTTTTGTCGGAGATAAATCGCATGATAGCGACCTCATTGCGAACTTTTTCTTCAGGAAACATAGTGGCGCCAGGCTGTGGGAATCGTATAACGGCGGAGCCGACATTTTCATACTTCATTCGAAGGGAAATATTGAAAGCGCCCTTCTCCAGAATAGAAAACTCGTCAGGATTGCCGGGATTGTGGTGTCGAATTAGAAAGCTTCCAATCGGTCTTAGAACGTCAGGTTCGAGGAATTGCCGTACCCAAGAATCGGCAATTTCTTCACTTTTCTCCCAGGAAGCATCGTCATAGAGCATTCGTGGTAGCATCCTGGATTTTGAAGACAACAAAAATCAATAATTGGGAGGAATTGAAGATGGGAATATGTTTCAAGTTTGTGTTTCGTGGATTGGGGTGAATTATAAGGGGCAAAGTGACTTGTGAAGTTGACTTTCACCTGGTGGGTCACATGACAACAACGAAAGTGATGGACCATCACTGATGGTTTAGCACAGCAGCTGGGTCACAGTGACAAAATATTTAGAAACTAATATTCCGGGCAAGCAGGCAGACTACCCCACTTCTTGATGTTGAACATCAAGAAGTGGGGTAGTCAGCTTAGCAATAAAGGCTCAGCTGTCATTTCCTCGCGCCGCATTGGTACCAAGAATGTACTCTTTGCGCTGGGCTCCGTGACTTTGCCGTTTCAGCCTGAACCGACCTACTTACATTCTTGATTTTGATTATGAGCATGCAAACTCACCCCAAAGGATATATAAGAAGGCTCTGTTGTCTACCAGAATGTTGAAGGACACGAATTATCAGACTCATCTCTCTTCTATCATTATCTCCTGGGCAGCAACCGTGTCTGAATAGAAATACTTGGTTCTATTCTTGTGATCTTGAGAGTCTGCTTCTGTACGTTTACGATGCGCAGTCACATATGTTACTCCCCAAGAACGGGGGATGATGGATTCGGCTGGCAAATCATCTGATCAGAAGCGAACTCATGCGACGGAACAAGTCGCCAAGGAATACGGCGAAAAGTCCTGATATAACTGGGTATTGGAACGTGAGCTCATTGAGTAGCGACAAGATGAGAATTGATTAGCACGTCGGGGTTATGGGAGAAGTTGGAAGCTCGGTGCTGCAACACATCGCGGTTTAGTCCAAGTTGAGATCGCTCAACCGATCTACAAATTTTCAAAATCAAACATGACCGATAAACTTCGCATATACATATCATGTTCCGTATACAATAGTTGGCCTGCCCTATAGCCTACCTGGGTAGACTATTCATAATTCTGGTGTAGCTGGAGAGACCTATCGATTCTATAGATATGGGACATTGCGACTAAGACTAGTTTAGTTGTCGCTGTATTTTTCAGGGTAGTCAATTGGTCAACAGAACAATATGCATGTCCCTTTCACATAGACCCATACAGTTTTTGCTTGTCTTAAGGCGATCATGAGGATTCATAGACCGCTTGACGCGCCTCGCTAGAAATCCTTTGGGGGGTGGCCCTAATCGATCGTGGGTCCAGTGAAGGCCAATCGATTTTAATATCGCCTTGGCCTGCCTATGTATGTATTACGAAACGATCGGCATTGGACGTGAATCTGGCCAGTTGAACTCTGTCGTGACTCGTGGTACGCAGTCATGGTCACAATGGTTGGACTTTTGCTCACCAACAGACCAGTCTAGACCCAAACTCGGCCTCTGAGACAAGCAGGCAGGCTGCCCCACTTTTTGATGTTGAACATCAAGAAGTGGGGTAGTCAGCTTCGATACGTTTTAATATGGGTCATGCCTGTCCACCCCAAATCTACCTCAAGCGCGAAATGGAGTTCCAAGCCGCTTTAGATGCCATCCACAATGTGTCGGATGACTGCCTGAAGTTACATGCCAATCGAACTATTACTGTGCTCCAAAGACTTAGTGAACGGCTTCAGCATAATTTGCTTGCTACGGTTCCTCATAATCTTGCGTCTCCAGGATATGCGTCAAGTGTACCATCTCCGCCGTCTCCTCCAATATCACCCCGGATTTGCGAGAACCTCGAGCTATTGAGCCAGAGGACAGATCCTAGAGAGAATCTCGACGTACTGTTCTCTGCGCAGTCGCATCAATCTCATGACCTCGCTGCATCTTCCAACGGATCTCCCGAGACTAGTAGCCCTATTCCACGACGGCCACAAACTCAAATACAGCAAGCGTCCTCTGGAAACCCCACGCGCCAAGGATTGCTTCCATCATTGCGGAAGACTTTAGATCATGTTCCCGACATGATAAACAGGGTCAAACAATCATGTATTCGACTTGGAAAGCTCAGCTTGGAACCGACATCAAACATTCTTTCTAATGGTGAATTTGATATGGACCTTCGATGGGACCACATTCGGCGTGTAACTGGTGATCGATCTATCGGCATCGAAAGCAAGGTCATGAGAGTACTTGCACTCAGATCAATCGCCCTTCAATTCACGGATGAACAGATTAGCGCACAAGTACACCCTACAAAACTCGAGCAGGTGTATGACCATGCCCGACTTCTGAAACAAACCAGAAGTGCAGTATTTAAATACGATAAGAAAGACTTCTCTTCCACAGTGCTGGCGCTCGGGTTAAAACACCTTACCTTGGAAAGATTTTTTGCCGAACAGAATCTTTACGCTCCCCAGAAATACGCAGGGATTTCCGTCTTAACTGGGCTGCATATTGATGCTTTCCGACGACTTCGATACAATGAATTGTCGAGGTTTGCTCAAGAATTAGCCTTGGAAAAATTGATCGATCCAAATGCAAAGGAAGACGTGGAATTCCTGGTGTACATGCAGAAATTGACTGTTTGGTTCAACCAGCTTCAAGAAGAGTATGACTGTGAGTTTTGTGAACAAGGGCTGTGACTTGATTTTCCGCTGAAACTTGATATAGTGATTTACAAGCCGCAACCACATCATCACGCCTTGACAACCCAGGCAACGCACTCCACTACTCCTCCGCTCAATGATGATGCCGAAGCTGATTTCCAAGGCGAGGATTATGCTCCGAGGGAGGATGGTTCCCAAGACAATGAAAACCGGGCGTCAAATTTTGCTGATCTTTTTCAACATATCTTAACTCAACCATTTGATGTTTCTCAAATAATGGAGGATGTCACCAACAGATCTTGCTTCGATTTCGACGCGATCTCTGCCGAGACCCCTTCTGGTCTTTATGTATGATATTGCTAAACAGCCCCTTCTCTAATTGCCCAACTTATATGCCCATGCCCCTAACTTTGATTCATTTGCGATGACCAATCGACATGAGCCGTATACATGATAATATCGATTTATTTGAACTATTTCATCGTCGAGTGTTACCATTCCCTTAATATAGAAAGGTATGATCGTCTGATAGGGGTTGCCAACTATGTTTGTACTTGCAGAGAAAACCTGCATCGCTGGTCTAATTCCAGGTTGTGTGAGTCGGCGTGCTTCTCTGTGAGGGCTTTTCTGATGAAAGTTAGATTCATGATGATAACGAAATGGGCTAAAGGCTCTCACCAAAGAATGTTCTTCGATCCTCGCGATAACTTCTCTTCCACGTCCTTGGACCAACATAGTAGCGGAAGTTCGGTCGGACGGGATGGTCAGGGATTCTGCCATGGGTCTATCCAATTCACAAGCTTCAACGTAAATATTTTTAACAGAATCTGGTATATCAAGCGATTCGACGAAGTTGTCGGCCGAGCTCTGCGAAGCCATGAGGGCGAGCTCTGATTCGCCGTTTAAGCGGCTCTACTGTCTAGATTTAGCTCGTATTCCAGTAGAAGAGAGTATTTCGGTGAATAAGGCGACTTACATACGGCAAATAATGCTGGGGCCAGCCTTCAAAGAATGATTTCGGGCAGAGAAGATCGCGGGGTCGTTCAGATTCTCCAAATACAGAAATTGCGGATCATCATTCTTCCGATAAAGATTGCCCCGCCCTCCAAGACAACATAATCTGGTCTAGTTGATTTCGAATAACTAACTACCCGAGCTTTCCCCTAGTTAGTAAACTCACGTGAAAAATGTCTTGAATATCTAATCTTTATAAATGTGCTCAGTACCCCAGTCTATTCTACCATCAGACTCTGGTTCTGTATTGCTACTATTACACCTTATAAAATCCCCTGGTCTATAATTTGGAGATGAAATTTATTACTTCCTTTTATCTCCAAAATGGCTTTCGACATTCCCCAGAATTTATCGTCTAGTGATTACCTGATCAATGCGTGGTGTATGTACTGCCTCCTTCGACAAATTACTGAACAGGTGGTCTCAGCGATGCGTGTGAAGCATACCCAATAATGAGAAGAGAATGTACCGGGAATAGGCGTCATAGGCAAAGCAGCTATATGAAGAGTCTAAATCCCACAGACTCTCTTTTTCAATTTATTTTATCGAGCCGTCTCTATATTTTCTGTTCATAATTCTCCCAATAGGACTAGCAAGAAGATTTACAGCCAAGAGGCAGCCTTGAAAATGGATCCCTTTGATCTTCGCCCTTTTTTCGAGCAAACCACATCCTGTGAGATTTGATAACTTTATATACCCAGAATTCAGCTAAATCCTTTTCTAGTAGTGCTTGCCTTGTCCAAGACAAACAAGAATGTGCTCAGCTGCGAAAGTTCTATCTCGAACGCGCTCATGATTTGGCAAGATATCGATGCCTATGCAGGAGCAAGCCCGGCTTGCGTGTATGTGATTATGTTCACAATATCACCGTTGTTTTTCTACAACAGTCCAGATCGAAAGTGGCTTTTTAATGCCATGTGGGCTCGTGTTTTTGATTCAAAATACATGTCGACAGAAGAGGGCATATTTAATTGGCTAGCAATCGCGATAAATCAAAGTGCGTGGATTGCACATGATGGAAGAAGGCTTTTACCTTTCCTAGAAACACACTACAGGGTCTGTGCATTTTTTGATAGCTTGGTGAGGCTCGATGACAATCAGTGGGAAGCGCAATTTCGCTTGCACACCTACGAAACCCTGAAAGTTGCTGGATCGATATTCTACATTGCGTCACTTTTTCAAAGCTGTGGCAATGTGCCTGACATGCCGGTTACTCCTCAACTTGCAATGTTATTGTCGTGCGAGCAACCCAGTGCAGAAGTCGAGTGGATTTCTAGGAGTGTCACTGAATTTTGTCATGAGAAGTTCTTAAGGTGGGTTGTCTTCATCATCTGAAACGCCTGTTCTAATGAAATGAATAGTCACCCTCCGCTTGAATACCGAGAAATTGACGAAAAAAATGAATATCGGGACCCAGTCATTACTGAAAACCCCGGACATCGGGGTTTCACCAATCTTGGAGAATTATTCCTTTGCAAGGAATGCGGCAAGGGGTACAAGTCCACGCTTCGATTGGCCAACCATGAGTTAGAGCATGGCATACTTCGCCCAGAATTTAAAGATTTGCCACGGTGTTGGAAAGGAGAATGCGGGGGAAAGATCTATGCTGCAGCTCGAACTTTGAAAGACCATGAAGCTAGATCGCATGAAATCGGTTTGGCTGAAAGTTAGTCGCCAACTGTATCTACTTTCTTTTGAAAGGACAGACTTCACGTTGGGATAAAAAGCCCCGCTATGGAGGTGCTCGAAATATATTCCAGACAAATGATACATGGGGCTTCGCACTGATGATAGGAACTTTCCATAGACACAGCAGGCTGATAAAACCATAATGAGCATAGAAATTGGCTGTTTTCTGCCTTACAAGTTTGATGTTACAAGTTTGATGGACAAATGATTTCCACGTCCAACATGCTCGGCCCTACCGAGCTATACCCCCCCACACACAATGAACGTGGCATATAGCGCTATAATATATTCTCCAAACCAAACTCGCAATACAGCTAATACCACTTTTGGTCACGGTGACTGACTCAACTACGGAGAAAGGCAGAGTTGACATGGGCTCAAGTACAATCTACATTCAATGGCAAACAATTAGACTGGACAATTTAGCAGCGGCTGGAGATCAGTGGTCGAAATATGACACGCCGCACGACTTCTCGAATGGCGGAGTTAATCGGCGGCGAAGTCGGATTGATGGAGAGGTTCATGATCAAATAAACGAGTTCGAATCCTATAAAGTTAATCCTGCCTTGAAATTCTATTTAAATGACACCGCGGCCCCTGCTTCGAGTTTCAGAACATATTCCATTGTTTTTGTTATCAATCTATCTCCATGTTGAAAACGTACTCTTCAAGCGAGCGCGATGAGCCTTTTCATGGCCCCAATGGTCGACGCTTGATTCGGCGCATGACCTGGCGCTCATCGACATACAGAATCATGGCCTCAATCTGTATTTTGGGAATGTTTTATATCCTCTGGCTGATTCGAGATATCTTCTACCTACCATTCACTCCCCCAATACCGTGATACGTTGAATCGGCGC
>KB644871.1:0-56916 GCA_000347475.1 Penicillium paxilli ATCC 26601
GTCGAGGGTGGCAAGCACCAGCGCATGCTGGCCTCCAACTTCCTTGCCCAGTCTGAGGCTCTGATGGTTGGTAAGACCCCCGAGCAGGTTAAGGCCGAGGGTGCCCCCGCCGACCTTGTCTCTCACAAGACCTTCCTGGGTAACCGTCCCACCACCTCCATCCTGGCCCAGAAGATCACCCCCTCCACTCTGGGTGCTCTGATCACCTACTACGAGCATGTCACCTTCACCGAGGGTGCTATCTGGAACATCAACTCCTTCGACCAGTGGGGTGTTGAGCTGGGTAAGGTCCTGGCTAAGAAGATTCAGGGTGAGCTGGAGACCGCCGGCGAGGGTGGTGGCCACGATGCTTCCACCAGCGGTCTGCTGCTTGCATTCAAGGCCAAGGCCAACTTGGCGTAGATTTTCTTTTCTTTTTCCCCCCCATCCCAGTCGATCATCGAGGACGATACGATACGGCTTTGACGAGCAACGAATGATACTTCCTTATTTTCTTATTCGTGTGAAAAAAAATCAAATTGAATAAGTTATCTATAAACAACAAGCATGTTGAGAAGAGTGAATTAAGAGTGTATTAAAAAGAGAGTAAACAATGTGAGGATGTAGACAAAGTAGACAATGCCATGGTTCACATGATCGACCGCCGAGTTAAAGTTGGGGCAAACCTTGGCAGTCCGAGCTGAGGGATGTTATTTGGACTACCTGTCTCTTTAAATGGACTATATTATTTCTACTTAGGCATCTTTATCTATAGAGCTCTCTCTGTCTGCTACGATACTTCCTATGATGCCTACTGCGATATTTGATACGATACTCACTACGCTATTGAACCTTCCTTAGATCTCTCTAGGCAAGCGACAAGGAGATAGAGATACTCAGGCCACAGTAGAGATATAATTAATTTGCATGAGCAGAATATAAAAGGTAGTCTTAATAGTAGAAAGTCTAGTCTAATTAGCAAAATGGGTGGTCCAAATAACATTCCTCCACCGAACTACTAGAAGGTGCCCCAATTAGGAAAGGCAGCCAAACTTGAAATGGCCACTTTGCCCCGGCCGATCTCCGCTCCCTTCATCAATAACACCCGACTCTGCTAGAAGTCGCCATTCGCCGGGAGCAAAACCATGCGTTTCTCGAGTATCCCATCGGCACCGCAATTGGGCCAAGTCTCGAGGACTGTCGCATTATTTTCCCTTGTCGGTGCCCTGTTGCCAGCCACCGCAGCAGCTGGCAATGCTCGTGGCGAAGATGGAGGAGGGGGTTATAAACTAGGAGATGAAATCCCAGTATCCTGTCTCAATCGGACATTGTGAGTGATCAAACATGCCGAGCGCTGCACATACAATATGGATTCAAAAAATCCAAACCAAAAAATAGCAATCGCTAATTGTGAAATGCGCTTCCAGAGACGGAGAACATGTATGCGCCGCGCCGGTCTCCTGAGAGACTCAACACCCCCAAACTACCAACCCAAAACCAGCAACAATTAACACTATGACAGATCACAGACAGTCTAGGAAAACTCCAATACGTCCCCTTCGTTACATGCAATGAAACATCCCGCCCTCTCTCCCTCCACTATGGCGTCTCCGAAACAATCACCTGCACAGTCCCCGCCCTCTCAGATACCCTATACCACCTCCTCGAGTTCTACGTGCACTCCGACGTTCCCATGACATGTCGCGTACCAACCGCACCACTATCAGAATCGAGCGCGTTCCCCTCAGAATCCGAGTCCGAATCCAAAGAAGTCGACTCGCTCGCCGCATTAAACGACAACGGACCACCCTTTACCCCCATCACAATCGCGTTACAGGGTACTTTGCAGCGCAGTCACTTACACATCTGGACCGACATGAACATGCTCATGCATAACATGGCCTCGGACGCCGCGGCGCAAGATAGCGACGATAATAAACAAACCGGTCAACCAGGGTACGCGGTAGCAGGCACCGCATACTCAACGCCCGAATTCGAAGCAGCGGTCCAAAACATCAAATTAGACGATGACGATAAAGCCGTTGCACTTGCGCAGGCTGCAAGGGAACCCTGGACACCAGGCCACGGAACGAAAGTGATTCGGGGCGAGCCGTTGACTTTTTCATTCCATGTTGCGTGGGTTGAGGGTGGAGCGGGAATTGGGTGGCCTGATCGACCAGCTTTGTATTCGTTTTTGGGACCCGGTGGGAAAATAGTGACGAAGGATTCGGGGTCTTCGTTTTTCTCGCGTGTTTTCTTTTTCTTGATGGCTGCTTCGGTGGGGGCTTTGGGTGCGCTTTATTGGGAGCGGAATGGGGGTCGGTTACGGGGTCGTTCTGCTTGGAAGGGGGATGGGATTTTGGGTGTGCCGCCGAGCAGAAACTCGAGTAAAGGGTCTGGTGTGACTTTTGGTAATGGGGGACGTATTAATGGGTATGGTGGTTATAGTGCTGCTTCCAATGGTGCTGGGGGAGGTGATGGTGGATATGGAGGGTTTATTGGTGGGAAGAAGGATTGAGTGAGTTCATGTTGTATAATATTTCACAATATGCATTGTACCACTACTACCACTGTAATGTCCAAGATTCCATACTACTTGAAAAGTGGGATACTGTAGTACATCATGATATCCATCCATGAAAACCTGGACGAGTCCTGATTAGTTGCATGAAGAAGTATCACCTCCAGGGCCTCGATCACCTGTCATTTTGTTTAGATTTTGGTGCCAGTGAACTCCTCTTAACCATTGGAAATAACCCGATCTTACAGAATTTAAGCCTCGAGATGCCGAAACATCTCCTCAAACTTGGCATATTGCCATTTAGGAACAATCCAAAAGAAAAACCCAAGCACCCACAGATATCCAACCAGTTTCCTCCCTTTAGACCAAGACAACAAATAACCAACTCTATCACCCATCTCACCCCTCAATACTCTATCAAATATCGGCGAGATGACCAGTTCAAGAACACACAACCCAAAATTCGCCAGAAAGAAGAAAAAATCATTAGCCGGATAACAAGGTTCCCCAGCCTGCCAATCCGCAACAAAATGATAAACAGCCGACAACAAAAAAGTCCAAAACGCAACAAAAAGCCTCTCATATATCGAATCACTTTTAATCCCAAGATATTTTCGTGCTAGTAGTTTTCCAGTAGAACCACAACTCGGAACTGTCAACCTGTGCCAGAATCTAGACCAGAAGCGTCGGATACTGTATGCCTGTAACGGACTACCGAATAGAGAAGGCCATTCTTCAGGTGCATCGAAGCGTAAAATAACCACGAAGAAAATTGATAAGAGGCAGTGACAGATTTCTAGCATTAGGTATGTGATCCAGATCCAGTATATGGATAGGAATAGGCGAATTTGGATTTCGCGGGAGGTGATTGATAGTCTGGAGTTCTTGAAGTTCGGGGATAGTAGTAGTAGTAGACGTCGAATGAAGATTCGGTTCTGGGGTTGAAAGTCTTGAGATTCGAATCTGAAGTAGAGGACTGGGAATGGTCCGATGATGAGGAATTGTAAGAGGCTGATGAAGAGTATCCAGGCCAGACGCCTTATCAGGAACTGTGCTCTAGTAGTACTTGGTGATTGAGCTTCTTCAACTTGTCTTTTTGATGTGATGTGTGCCAAATTGACTTGGCGGCGCGGGTCGTTCCATATCTTGTAGGCTGAGATCCATTTTGGAGAGTCTCTTGGGATAAGACGATTCTCGATTATTAGAGTACTGGTGGCGTGTAATATCCAGATACAGCTTAAGAGACCCCAAAGTGTGTTGACGCTTGGTAGAGGGGCTAGATGGTGGCTAGAGGAAAGTGAAAGGGTAGCAAAGCCCAATACTAGTGGGAGGAGATATAGACGATGTTGGAATTGTAGTTGGGCTGCGACTAAGAAGAACACTGTTGAGAGACCGAAGTATGCTGGTGGGATAAAAAAATGAAGGAAGGCCATGGATGTTGAAAATTGCCAGTGACACTATAGAGCGAGAATAGTACCTAGACGAAGGGAAAGCTGGTTAGAGTTGCTTTCACTAAATCAATTTGAACTTATCACTACTAGTAGGTAGTAGAGATTGAATTCTACCACCTGGGCAGAACTTTGATATCTCACGACGCGTAACTTGGCCTGTGCTAGTAGGTTTCTTCGCCCCTACTAGGCCACGTACACTGCGTGTGCAGCCCCATCTGAAGTAGTTTCCGGATTACCTGATGTCGACAAACTTGAGGGGCGAAAGGGTGTTACTATTTCGAAAAGAAATGTAGGCACGCTTCAATACACTGCCAATGCGGGCACCTGGGTAGTTTGCCCAGGTGGTGGATGCCCAGGTGTAACTCGGGTTATCCCCGAGCATGGCCCCAAACCCGAGGGGCCCTTTTGCAGGGATTGGGTCGTTTTCCAGGATGAAATGATAATATACGACCTTGGCATATGCAGGACGAAGCCGGGTACGACTACATTTGATACTATGTAGTACTAGTTTTGCATAAACTGGGGCTAAATACAGAGGCAAAATCATCCACTACCTACGAAGTACTTAATCTCAACAAGCACTCACATCAATGGACAAATTCAAGTTTCAACCTGATGAACCTGAGTCTCATCTAATTATAGGTGTCTTCCAGAAATAGCCTGAGACGTACATAGATTCAAGTTCGTGGGTCAAAGTCTTTGATTTGAAGAAGTGACCTGGAGGAGAGCTAGTAAGGCTGGTCAGACCCCGCTCATAAATTTCCGAACTAAACTTCCTATAGGGACCACTTCGTTCTTCAAGCAGCCTTGCGGTACAAACTACCGAGAGCCAAGGATGGATGGCCCCAAAGTCAATCATTAGTATCCACACCACTCCCCACCCTAGGGCCGATGGCGCTGCTTGGGTGTTCTTGGAATTTTTTGGGGCTGCTAGGGCTTACTGACGAAGTGGATTAGGGAAAGTATGGAGAAAGAATAGAAAGTTAATATTTGCTGCATTTGATAATTGGGAATCGAAGCACCGCCTAGTAGTAGGTACCTAGGTAGCACAGTATACCCAGTGGCTTCCTACTCGAGGGTTTCAAGTTGAAGTTCAGCCCTCTGATTCCTTTTTGAAGCAACTTGGACACTTCACGCTTGAGTGCAAATGCCCGAACTTAGTATGTGTTAATTAGTAGATTCTACCTAGTACCTAGGCATGTAATGGTCGATTTTTTCTTCCAAGATACTACTACCAGAATTAATGCCAAGGTTGCAAATACTACTGACCTGGCACTACAAGGATTTCTCTATTGAATGCGTGGATCTCGCTAAGAGTATAACTTTGATGATCTTTTAGTTACCCAAGTACTAGTAGTATGCTAGTAATTCCAGGGCTTCCAACCTTGGAAGGTTTATGCCAAGGATCTACTAAGATTCCGAGGTAGTAGTAGTAGGTACTAGTATGAAGAAATATTTCTTTATTTCAAATGTGAAGACGTAATATCAAATGCGAATGGATTCAATATTCAGAGTAACGAACGACAGGAAAGTGATAACAAAAAGCCATTTACACATAGACGATCGATCATAGTAGCCCCAAGCAAGAGGGGTTTGTAAAGTAGAGTCAAAGGATAGCCTTTCATAGCAAAGTATGAGTTAGGCCCTAATAATCACCCACCCTGAGATGCTCAGAGGAGTTCCTTAATGTAACCTTGCAAAGCATCATTGTCCTCGGCACTGAGGTCAGAGTACTGAAGGCAAGCAGAGCCACAAGGAACAGGCGGACTGTCTTCAGTGAAAAGAGCAGCCAGGTTCATACACTCGGGAGTGACGTTTTCAATCTTGTAGGCTGTAATTAACCATTCAAGTTAGTACTACTTTTTGATTTTGAGACTGCCTCAAGTTATTGAAGGTATAAAATCAGTCAAACTTACCATTGTCGGCAGTCTGGGTGACGGTCACATCAGTCTTGCCAGAATTGGAATCCTTGCATTGTTGAACTGCTTCGTCAGAGACACCGGGGTATCCAAGAGCACGGCGATATTTGACAAAGCCGCTGGCTGGCTCTCTCTTTATGTTATCGTTTATACCGATGTAGATGAGGTTACCAGCAAGCTCTGCTCCGAAAGCACCTGCAATAACACCTCCGACAATCGGCGCTGGACAGGAAGGAATCATAGAGAAAGCGATCAGAGCGGCAGAGCCGACGGCAACAAGTTTGGTATGCATCTTGGTTTGTATTGAGTGATATATGAAGTATATGGATGAGAAATGGTCAAAATAGTAAATTTGAACTGTTTCAAGTTGTTCTGATAGATTATAGTCAACTGCCAGAAGAATTCTCCTGGCTTTTATACCTTCTCGATCCTCATCATGGACTCAATTCTACGCCGTGAGGTGCTTGATATGCCTCGTTCACTTAGAAACAAATCCTTCAATGCCCTGACGTAGTTGGCTTCATCGAATGAGATCAATGGTGAGAGCGAATCTGGATGCAGAGTGTATACAACGTGAGGCAGTTCCGGCCACAACACCAGGCACTGACATCGCCAGCCTCAGTATCTCTGGTCATCGGCAACTTTGAGGTGGGGGCGTTTAGTATACTATTCTCAGAACCTTGGAAGCACAGAGAAGATGAGGCCAGTGGGTTACATCTTCATACTGCCTTGGCGCATGAAGGATTCGGGGCGATTTATGACGACCAGGGATATCTGAATGTCAGATATAATCATCATATTGGTGCCAACAGCCTCGTTTTTGTGAAGAGTTCTTTCAATCTATAATAAGACTCGGACTCGGACGACTTTGGAACCTACTACTAGCAAGAATGGGGAATCATCGAGGAAGTCCTCTACGAACCACTCTATCAGTTTCCTTGGTCATTCTGGGAACAATAACAACAGTATTCATGTGCTGGAAGGGGCTGTGTGTTTTCAGTGGCTCTAACTACCCAATCATGGTTGTCTCGTCGGAGTCCATGGAGCCTGCATTTCAACGAGGTGACCTGATCTTTCTATGGAATCGAAAGGAACACATCCACGCAGGTGATATTCCAGTGGTGTGGTTTCCTGGCTATCCTCTGCCGATGGTCCACCGAGCCATCACAGTGTCTTACGATCCAACAAGCCCTACTGGGAGTCAAAGGTATGATTGCATTGTTTCAAATTATATTAGTGCATGTTTGACATGAAAGGAAGCTCATTTGAAATAGACAGGTTATCCTGACCAAGGGCGATAATAATCAGCTAGATGATGTTGCTCTATACCCAAAAGGCCGCTCCAGGGTTGATCGCCACGAGGTCATAGGGCTTGTCAGAGGATACGTACCATGCGTTGGAAGAGTTGTTTTGGCATTGAATGAGAATCCTGAAATACTCTATACTGCAGCAGTCACAATCATCATGATTGGTGCGATGATGTGACAAATTTGTCGATCTGGGGCTAAAAACTAGTACGATTTGAGGAATCAGGATGTTTGTATCAAATTCTAAGTGCCGGGGTTTTGATTCAAACAAAAAGACAATTGGAACAAGGTTGAAGAGCCTTGAAGATACTACACAGATCAATATCAAATATTTGAGAATTTCCCAGCTGTACGAGGACAGTGAAATAATTTCCCGTTGCTAGTACACGTTGAACATCAGAATCATCGACGCCCACTGACACTGGCCGCTAAACTTGGACAATTCTTGGTTGCAAGTCTATTCACTTTCAGGCTTATTAGTGTACCTAGCTTATTCTCATTTTATACGAAAACGATGATCCTAGTGGGCTACAATACCAGGATCCTTGATACCACTGCAGTGACCACTAAAATAATGAGCAAATATAGCGAATCCCCGTCGGCATTGGGCTTCTTCGGGGCCAAAGACTCCCCCCGACCCACTGGCAGTACTCACATAGATATCATGCAGAAAAGTTGATACTACGGAGTACTATTATGTAGATTTGATGGCCAAGAAACCGTGCGTATTTCTTATGTTGGGGGCGAACTTGGCGCCGAGAATTAGTGTCGAGACTAGCAAATATTCAAAGAACTCTGAGTCCTTAAGGCTGATTTGAATCCATCAGCCAAGAGCCCGCATTGTTTCCCAGGATTCTTTCGTTGCCCAATTGGCCAGAATTGGGGCGGGGTGCATCAGTCACCAGGTTCAAAGCCAATGATTTTGAAACTACGCCGCGTCATAGCTTTTAGTCGAAAGGCTCTCGGCATCCGCACGCTTGTTGTGCTCCGTACCCTAATCCGCAAAGTGAGGTTAAAAGGTTACTTTGCCGATGCCTTCTACGCCTCAGGCACCTACATTACCATATGGAATGCTGCCTTTCGTTCCAAACCTTTTCTCCATAGTCATCTTCCAATAGTTATTTCTGCTGTCCTCTTCCTGACCAATCTCGTCATACCTTACTTCTCGCGCATTTAGTTTCAAACCGAGTGGATTTCCGTTTGATTCCCCACTTCAACTTCGTCCTTGGGGGGATGTCCGCAGATGTCCCTTCTGAGATTAAAATAACACTCGCACCTCATCTACGTTTGAACCTGTGAATTTCCGATCGAAATAGACTCCTGAGGCGGAGTCATCCCTCTAGGCCGTCGAACGCGGGTCTAAGGCGCGCTTCACACTCTAGTGAGATTTCCCATCAAGTAAGTGACAGTATCACGAATGAGTATGAGAGGCTATATTAATGACCTGCAAGTCCAGTGCTATCCTCCTACCCCATTATTCCTCTTTCTATGACCAGCACTAGTCTGGGTAAAGACTCAAAGTGCCCATCAGCTTTTACTATCTTTGCAGAAGACTTGCACGATCGATTCAGAGAAGGAAATATCAAGTCATGATGAGCTGGATCAAGAAGCTCTTCGGTCGAGATCCCGCCGAGTCCCAAGCAGATAAGGAGAAGAAGGCAAAGAAGCGCAAAAGTAAAGAGCACAGTCGAAGGGTTCGTCAACGAGAGAAAGAATTGAACCGATCGTCCAGCGGCGGGTTCTTTTGGGGCTCGGTAGCTGTTGATCTCCGCGACAGAACAATCCGAAAAGAGATTGCCAGAAATCAATGATGGAGTGCGGTTTGATGACATTTATGACTTTCTGTTGAGCCCACACCAGCTGTTGCCCTCCCATGGGAGTCTGTTGCTTTGTAGAAATTTTCTTTGAATGCAGTGCAATCCACGGCTTGGGATAGTTCAAGTTGCCCAGGTGCTTCAACTGAGGCATAGTTTACTCTCGCTCAAAGTTCATGCAACAAGAGAATGTGAGTCTTCTAGCGTGAGACGGTGTTTCAAGATGAGGTTAAGATCTTGAAAGCGGTTCCACCTGGGCAGCTACCGTATCCCAGGTGGTATGTAGTATTAGTTTATTGATACTGTTGTGCGGAGGCGTGGTAGCAACACCGAAGCATGTATAGGAATCCGAATTAGATAATTTCAACCTTGGAAGTTCAAGTCAAGATTCAATGCATTCCAATTCTAATGGATATGATGGCAAGTGAAAAAAACAGGAAAATTGCAAATAGTTATACATGTATCAAAACGGCCTCGCCTGGCCTAGTAGACAGACATCACACGAAATAAGGTCCCTCTTTCAGATAAAATACCAATATATACAGCGTCGAAGCAAAAGGCCAGCTCACCAGCCTTGCGTCTGCATCCGCTGGATCTTCTTAACAGTCTCCTGGAAGGAGAACTTGAACAGCTTCCTCCAGCGCATACGCTTCTGCTCCTTTCGCACCGCACCCTTACGCTTGTGGAAACGCTGCTCAAATGATTGCGCCTTGATCTTGTTGCTAGCGCAGGTAACTTGCAAGTTGCGGATAGCAGCGGCAAGATCAACGCCACGCTCCGGCTCGACGTGAATCTGACGACCCAGAGTCGGGCCCAGCTTCAGTTCCACCTTGCGCGAGGCCAGCTGCTGCGCCATGCGTTCCTGGTTGTGCTTGCCAGCACTGTGGCTGAGAGAAGCGACGTTCTCGGAAATTGAGTCGGAGATACCGCGACGGCCGCGGGTGCGGTTGAGGGGGTCTGTGGATTGTGTGCCGCGGTTGCCCAGGTCGAGTTTGTTGAGGATTTCATCGAAGTCGGAGGCGACGTTGGAGGATTGTTCTTGGGGTTTGGGGGTGGATGCTTTGGCAGAGGGGGCGGAGGATTTTTGCGTAGATTTTTCAGAGGACTGTGAAGGGGTTTGGGTCTGCGGTTGCGAGGAGCTGTTGGAGGAGTTGTATCGGATGGCGCTGGTGAGGAACGATTGCTGGAATCGGGGTTGTTGGTTCAACAACCAGGGAGTTGGCCGGGCACGGAGCCCACGGGCCAGAAGTCGAGTGTCCATTTCTGCAAGAAGCCCCTTAGATCTGTCCGCACAGGTTCAATTGGGTGTATTGGGCTGATTGTTTTGCCAGAAAGGTGGATGTGATAGAGAATCGGCGTGGCTCTGCGAGGCGGAACGGAAAGATGAAATTGTAGATCACGTGCTCTCCCGTAGCTTTAGGCGCCGCGGAGCATTCGCGCCAGCTACTTCGTTGATACATCTGAGCTTTCGTTTTATTTTCTCGTCTTTTCTTTTTCTGTCTTTGATACACACGAGAAATCGAAGCCCGGAATCGGATACTATCTAGAATACAATTTGAAGCCATGTCTTCCATTTCTATCGCAACTCTCCCGCGCATGAACCGCGATGCTTTAAGCGCTCTCCTCAAATCCACCTCCGAAGCCGAGAAGCTTGCCATTGTTGACGTTCGAGACTCCGGTATGACTGATAAATCCCCTAATATTGGATTTTCAGATTTCTGACCTATTCAAATTTCAGATCACGTTGGTGGCCATATCAAATCTTCAATTTGGGTCCCAACCTCTACTCTCGACGTTCGTTTGCCAGAGCTTCTTCGCACTCTCAAAGGCAAAGAAGTGGTGATCTTCCACTGTGCTCTCAGCCAGCAGCGTGGTCCTTCTTCTGCGCTTCGCTATGCTCGGGAGCGCGAACGTACTCTTAGTCCTGAAGAGTACCAGAAGCAAGAGGTTTATGTCCTTGAGGGAGGATTTGTTCAGTGGCAGGAGAAGTATGGCAAGGATGAACAGCTGACCGAGGCATACGCTGAAGACATCTGGCGTGACTACTGAAGTGCTTTCGGATACTCTGCTTTAATCGAGATGCCGTTCCATGCTTTATGAGAAATGAAATTTACCACAAGATAAGAGATATGACATAGACAAATTGCAAGAAGACAAGGAGTCTTTCGTGATTGCTTTAATTTTTCCGGTGGGGGATGACATTTAATGCGTACTACTAAGTAACTTGAAATGGCTGTGGTCATATCTATTCAATAATGTGATACTATAATACAAATCTATGCTCGCTCCATGTCTTGATACTGTACAAACTTGAAGGTGTAGCCCAGGCTATCCAGGATGTTTTAAGGCATTCCAACACCACCTCCGAAACCAACAGGGCGTCGCTTCCCGTCGTTCTCTGGGATGATGGTCATCACCTTATAGATCTGACCCATTGAGCCACCACTCTTCTCGACCAATCTCTTCCAGCCTGTTTCTAAGGTCTTTCTGTGCTCATCGTCTTTGACCTTCCGAAGGAGCTGTTGCATGCGCTCCTCGATTCCCAAAGCGGTAAGGAAGTCGCCTTGTTCAACTGGGCCATGAACTTCAACACCCTCACTCCCCTCAAGAGCGGCTTCAGCAAGAGAAACGAAATCAACGTCCGCGCTGACGTCAACTTCGCCTGGCGACGAGAGGAAAGGGACGAGCTCATGATTCTTAATACCCCGCAGAGAGTTGATGGGGATAGTAGACATGGTACCATAGTCCATAATCAAAGCTGCACCCGAAGGCGTCTTCTTCACCGGTTCTGGAGCAGGAGACTTGGTAGATTGAGCCGGGGCACCGTCACCGCCGATACGACGGGCAAAGTCCGCAGCATAGATGCGACTATCTGGGCTAACTTCAATAGTTGAACCAGGCTGCGACTTCAACGCACGGTAACGCTCTGAGACCTCGGGGATAACGAGAGAGTTGGGAGTGGAGGCCGGTGCTTTGGTCAATTGAAACTCGGGCTCGCCCTCGATGTTTTCATCGACCGCTTTGGGATTAAGGGTCACAAGCAACTCTCTCCACTGGGGAGTGTTGGCAGGTTTGACTGGCTCATGCAATTTTTGCGGACCAGTGGGAGTCATGATTTCTGTCTGCTGCTGCTCATTCTCGGGAGAAGGAGGAACAGATTCGAAAGCGTTAATGGGGAGTGCATCGAAGAATTCGTGTGCGAAGATGAAGGGAGTTTTTCCTTCCTCTGATAGCAAAAATAAGTTAGCTTATATCATCTAGCCAATGCATTATTCGTTTGTCTTACCATGTGGCAACAGGCGAATGTCTTCCAACCAGATTACTGGTACATCAAAGTACTTGCACACACTCCGGTGACCAATATCGGTTTCTTCCATGACCGCATCTTGCCCGCAGAGTGTTGATTTTTGAATTTGTCGCAAGGTCGGACTCGCCTCGACGAGGTATATGGCTTCAACACTTGACGTGAAGCTCTTGAAATTCCGGAATGTTCGCAGCATATCATCCATGAGTGTTCCCTTTCCCGGGCCGACTTCCATCAGCTGGACACCGCTCCTGGTCCGACCTTGAGCCATCCATTCCGCAATTGTCCAAATACCAATCAGTTCTCCAAAGACTTGAGAGATCTCAGGCGAGGTGACGAAATCACCGTGTTTACCAAAAACAGCACCGCCCTCTTTGGTTGTATAATATCCGCCTTCCGCGGAGGTCAAAACTTGTCGCATAAAAGCCGAGATGGGGAGTGGGCCGGTGACCTGGGAATCGTTAGTACGAGGGTAAAGTTCTATCAGCAAAAAATATGAGACAAACCTTCATCGCATTGGCCAAGACACGAGCTAATGGCGTCGACCATTCTCTTTGTTCAAATGTTGAGCTACATCGGCGCGCGTATGTCGACAGTACTGTATTGCGGGATCTCCGCAAGGCATGCGACGCGATGCGCCTAGCAGCCAGATTCATCTTGAAGAGGTGGGCGCTAATCAAATTTGCTATCCGTCTCGGAATTAAGGAATTGAACGGATATCTCGCCACCAAACGAGGTGCGAGCAACAGGAGATGAAGGCTGTGAGAAGTGGTTGTCTCTGGTTCTCCGGTAGAGTGAAGTTGGAGATGTTCAAGTCCGCAAAACCTCCGCCCCACGTGATCTTATCTTTATCCAAAATTGAATTGGATTGCCCCAGCGTGGAACTTGATGGGTTGCGACTCAAAATTGGATGGAATTTTTTTATGGTAGGACATATCGGATGTTCGCATCTTATTTCATGAAATCCAAATGGAATAGGAACCATGTCGCTGGATCTGCTGGTTCAACAATGACATAGTAAGGCACGAAGAATAGTAATATTACATTGGGATCAGTTACTGGATGATCATAAATCTCGTGGAATGAAGATAATCAGAAGGCAGCAGCAATTGTACATTGGATGTGAAAGCCTTTAGTCGTGTAGGCAATATTAAAAATAAGAAGTGCGGGTTTTCTCAGTACCGCCTCCGGCGGTTTTGCTGGCTTGGCGATGGCTTATCCACCATCATTCCGTCACTGTAGAGAGGTTGGCCCTCGTCTGCGAAGCCGTAGCTGCCATCTTGGACGTGTGGTTCTGCGCGGCGATGGCGTCGTTCGCGATCGGCTTGTTCTCGGAGGTTGTCAAACGAGTTTTGCGCGTTGACTTGAGTAGTTGTGCCAACAGGTGTCATCTTGAAAGACAATACTCGACCGTCCGCCTGTGGTAGATCTATTAGCAAACATAATATGGGTAGAATCATCTCATCGTCAAGTGCATACTCGTTGATTGTCAAAGTTTGCAACTGTGTTCTCCGCAGTCCACTTCTCTGCATATGTGATCTCTGCCGTGACCGCTGGCAAATGATTGACGACGCGGCAACTCAGCATTGGCCCGGTGTGTGATTCGAGAGCGGATTGAATATCTGCGGCAGATGTTCCTGGAGCAAAATTGCTGCCCATCACGATGAATGGTCCTGAGGCGCCTTTAATTGACAGGCCACTGTTTGTGGGCTTGGGCATGGTCTTGGGTTTGGTGTCCTGCGCATTTTGAGCGATGGAGAGCAAGCGCTCTTGGTGTGGGTGTTCCTTCAAATTCTTCTTTCGCGCAGGCTTTTCGCGTGATCGTACTGATCCGACTGTGGCAGGTGTAAGATTCGTCTTAGCTTTGGTCCTAGGCTGAGGCTGAGATTGAGGCTGGCTCGTGCGGAAGGAGGCCGACGCGGACCGCTAAGGATAGGCAAAAAGAGTCAGAAAATTGACATACAGAATTCAAGGACCTGGACTGTGATCATACCTTCAGCTTGCCTGGAACCCCGATGCGACTGGCCAGACTTCCGGGCTTGGGAGTCTGTGTCTTGCTCAGTGCGCCAGCGCCCGAACCTGGCGCACTGGCTCTGCGACCCTTCTTATTCTTATCCTTGCCAAGTATCTGGCTAGCCAACAGCTCATTTTGCTTCTTTTGACGATCTGAAACGCGTCAGAGATAAGATCAATTCCCGGGGTACTCGGACGGTGATGGATGTTTACCGGACTGAATGATGTCGTCAAAAGAAGGAACCTTTGCAGATTTGTCTTTCGCCATGATAGCCGATTACAAATGGACGCGAAAAAGAAGGGAAGAGTGCTCAGAAATGGAATTGGCGAGTGAGCTGATATGATGCGCTGGGAGGAAAGAAGCGGTACGAAGGAGTCCCAAGTTGTTGAACTTGAGGAAAAGACCCTCAAAGCTGCGGCGCGGTGGAGCCGCGATCGGCGCTTAGCAACATCCGGACCGCCTCAAGGTGCTACAATTGTAGATGATGCTGTTTTTGATAGAGTGGAAAAATAGATGAAAGTATTTGGCAGAGACAATTAATCATTAATGAGATGAGATACATTGATCAAATCATCTGAAACCAAGCTCTCGAGGAATATCCAGTTATTCCTCGTCACATCAGGGTAAACTTATTGATGGCTATGATTATCAGATCGTATACAGGGCTTACCGACCCAATCCATACTACGCCACAATAGACCCAATTCACTTCAAATTCTTGCAACATATCAGCAAACATGGACGTCTTCATATCACCTATTCGAGGGTAGATACCGACCTATTCTATCATTAAAAGATAGACACCAGACTAGGGGCTTCGGTTCATTATCGTATCGAGAAGTCGCCATCCCCCGAGCAAGAGTGACTTCGCTTTGCCAATCAATTGGCCTCGATAGTTCCAAGCATGATGTGTTGCGAGTCCCATCGATCCCGTGATCACCAGCAATCCCAGAGTACTCGCGGCGAAAAGATCCCAATTGTTTGCTCTCCAAACGGGCATTCGAGAGTCCGCCGTCTGCAAATGCATCGGACGAAGTTCTTTGCCATTCTTATCAAACCGCAACTCATTACCATACATCACCTCTTCGATCAGATCAGCTGCATGGTTTTTGCGACGTGCTGCAATATGTGCAATGCGCTGCAAACGCAGTACGTTGACCTTATAGTCTCCATCTTCCCCGGGAACAAGAATCTTCTTGGACTTCTGGTAGATTTCATCGGATGTGAAGTTCACTTTGTCGAGAGATTCAGCGACACCACCGGCTACCAGCCTTGATGTATTGGCCGTTTGATCGAAGAAAATACCCATGCAGAGCATTGGCTTCCCGTGGTAAAGGCCCTCGTTTGCACTGGATCCACCACCGTGCGTGAAATAGAGCTTCGTGGATGCATGATCAAGGATTGCTCGTTGTGGAGCGAAGAAGGTGAAAAGCCAGTCAGGGTGTTTGTTAGCCAGCATATCTCCGAGACTCAGATCGATTGATTCAAGTTTGTCTTTGGTTTTGATGTCGACCTTTTTGCTGGTATTAATGTCTTTCCGGCCTGTCTTTGGGATCGACCAGATTACGCCATCCACTAACCCTTCTTCCATCAGACGAGTGACTCCCAATAATATTTTCATCACATCTCGATGGGGAAGAATGATATGCGTGCCAAGGGCAATATAAAGAACGGATTTGTGTGTGCTCAGAAACCCTTCAAACTGTGCATCCAAAGGATCCCAGGTAGGACTCAAGAGCGGTCCTACCGGAGCGCATGTAGGTGGTAAATCTCGCGGAATTTCTAACCCGACAAATGAGTTCACAAATAACAGATAATCTGGCTTCTTCGGCTTATGGAGAGGATAGAAGACACCGTGCTGATGACGCATCTGCTTGGTCCGTTTAAAAAGCCGCAAAATAGCTGGTATATCAAGCAAAATGAGCATTTCATTCTGAAAACGCAGCCACATTGATGCATTCTCCGAAGTTGTCGTCCCTGGGAGCTGAAACCCCGGCTGACCGGGAATGTAAGAACATGGCAGCTGCAGTGGTGGCCAATTCGGGCAAACGACAGTAATCGGTATGTTGTATTCCACATGCATGTCGTTTGCAGCCTCGACAAAGAAGTCAGCTACAATCATGCTTGGGCGTGTCGTTGGGTCCTCAATGAGTCTTTTCAAGCCACGATAGGTCTGAGGCCAAAAGGAATCGAACATGAATTTTGAGATAAACGTTGGCTCAATGCCCTTCCTGACGTCCCAAGCTTGCATTCGACGATAATGAGCATCCAATTGCTCGTGTGTTGGCCCAGGGCCGAATAGATGGGTTTTAGTTACAAACTCATATTCTTGAGAGTTAACCCAGGCTTCTTGGCCGTCAAATGTCGCAAACTCAATGTCATGGCCGCGTTCAGCAAGGACTCTGCCGATTTCTAGAACGGGCCCTTTGTTCGCAAAGTTCACGTCAGCAATCAATTATTCACATTTATGCCAAGGTGGCTATTTGAGGGTCAGTGTAGACTTACCAGCGTGTGTAAAGCCACCTGTTGTCACCACGAGCAATATCTTTCGTGGGGGCTGCATCTGCGGCTGATCCATGTTGGAGATCAGAGTCATCAGCACTTGAGAACTTGATGTTTTAGTAGCGGAACGGTTCGAGTTTCTAGCAAGGGATCAATTAACCATGAAAAGCGAGGGTCTATATTCAAGGCGATTTCCACGTCTTAAAAACTGGAATGTGAAGTTTAGGCCCCCCGCCCATAATCAGGCTCGAACGGAGTTAGAGAGCAAAGCTAAATCCAATCCCGCTAAGGTGCCCTACTACTGATCCGATCAACGTTTGAATGAACGTAAGATCAGCTCAGATCGTAACATGAGACTTGGTTAGTGGCGTCGTCCGGTTCAATCTCACTTACAAGTCTTGGTACAAGACTGCTCTCAGTGTAAGGTTGGAAGAGAATCTACTCGAGCTAGCGGTTTCATCTACTATGGGTCTATCCTGTCTAACGGTACCTTGTGATTGTTAACTATCCGGGAACACTGGCACATACTAACATGAACACAGTCCAACCACATTTTCAAAGCAAGAATTAAAGTGCAATTTGAATATTCCTGCCAAGAATGCTTGACATAATACTCTGAAGATAAGATCCAAATCCAGTTAATAGGCGACCCAAATAAAGGACAAAAAAGATGGTCTGACACCAGCGGGGCCAGGTGCATACAGCCAAGTCGCCCCCAATTTAAAACAATTTAAATTGGAACACCTTCGAATTTTCGCACAACGACTCGGAATTCCTTTCCTCAAACTTGAATTCCGGTCAAAATGACTTCATCTCTTCCCTCGCAGTACGAAGTACGCGTCCTCGGACCCGAACATACGGAATGGGTTCAAGCCATTTGCGCCCACGCAAACATGTTCTACTCTCCGGTCTGGTCGGTTTGTTATCCTGAAAATAGGACTCAAAAGACGTACGAGATGTTTCAGACCGGAGACTACATGATCAAGCACCAGATTGATTCCGGTCTATCGCTCGGCATCTTCGACAAGGATTACCAATTTAAGCGATCAGAGTCGGCGGCCACTGGAGGCAAATTATACTGGGACTTGAACAACTTGAGCGCTACTGAGAACAATCTGGAGGACCAAATGGATTTCCCTCTAGTGTCGGTTGCTATGGCATACGATGGTATCGATGCGCTGGACTTGGAGAAAATGAAACCTCTCATTGCGACATTGCCATTGTTTGCGACGGCCTACAAGGTTCTCAACGAACTAGACACGCGTGAACCTGAATCCTGGAAGCCTACCGACCGTAGCCAGGTTCTTATGCGTAATGCTACCTGTACACGGGGAACTCATGCTGGCCATGGACTCATGAGACAACTGGCCGAAGAGCTGATGAGACGTTCGGCATCACAAGGTTATCGAGGCATTCAAATTGAGACAGCTTCTGATGCTGTTCTCAAGGTTTGGTCTCTTCCGCCGGCACCTTTCAAGGGAAATATCATTGCGAAAATGCATACGAACACTTATCACGAAGAGAATGAGTCTGGAGATACGGTATACCCATTCAGACCTGCGAATATCAACTTGGCTAGAGTTTTTGTGGACCTTTAGGTCTTATCACATAATAGCGCAATTGCATAGATCTATAGAATATGGCGAAGATTTTTTTCCCATAGCTTATTATTTAAAGACAAACATCATATCAACCTTGAAGTTTTTGCACTCCATAGTAGACTCCGAGATCGGAGACCGAGGCTTTTGTGAATCCTCGCCCATCAAGGGCTAGTTTTAGTATACCGTTTCATGTCACTACTAGTGGTATGGAGTCATCTCCTTGTATAACGTCATGTATGTTTATCAAATTTCATTATATTATTTTTTATAGCTCGTAATTTGAGAGATCATTCAGCTCTTGCCAGTGTAAGGGATATCAAAACTAGACTAATAGTGACCATATTTCGCGTCTCGTTCAACTAATTCCACGTCGCTGTTGTTATCTTCACGGTTCGAACGTGACGTATAATTGACGGAATAGCTGACAGACTTGTTGATCATGCTATTTTGACCACCATTGGATTTATTGTTCCAATTCTCTGGTGCTGCGGACCCGTATGTTCGTCGAGTAGAACCGCCCACCAATGACGGGAACCAGCGAGCAATGAGAGCTCGGGATGCTGGCAGACAGGCGCATACGATGGAGATTTGACACTCGATAACGGACCAGTGGATGAGGGGGTAGAGACCGAGTGTCTGATTGACGCCCCATCGATGGCTCCAGAATACGATGACTCGGATAACGGCGATAATGGTAAGTCTAGTTGACGAATTAGTATTTTTCCTGCTCAAGAGCGTGTGAAAAGAGAGTCTTGGAACACGTACAGTGAGCCCACAACAAACATCAGCGCTACGGTGATCTTCTGCCGCAATGGCATTTGCAGCTTGCTAACTTCGTAAACGGGGAGGACAATAAGAACTGCGTCCACGAAGATGTTCACAAGGCAGTTCACCAGAATAGAGTCGATGAAGTTGATACATTGGCCTGGCTCTTCATTTTTCCAACCATCCCAAGTCAAGTGGACAGGAAGACAGCGGAAGGAATCTACGAATGCCCATGTAATACCAATCGCAGCGTTAACACCAATGAGGCCGTATGAGACATAGCGAAACGTGGGGGTTTGGAAAATGCGGAGTAGGAAGAGAACGACCGAAATTTTGGCGAGCGATATTTGGATCTTGTAAATGACGGCAAGAGCTTGGAAAAGCTGGTTTTTGTTAGTTTCAAAGCCTTCAATGTGTTTTAAGAGAAGAGAAAGTCGAACCTTATAAAATTCGGTGATGGTCGGGAAATCAACGTCCCAGATATTTCGTCCGAAGCCAAAGCGTATCACTACAAGAATCTGTTAAGCCATGTAGGAGAAAGGGCTGCGGGGCAATAGACTTACTGTAGGAATTGAGGACAAAGATCACAAGACCCATAAACTGCGTCTAGGTTAGCATGGCCAAAGTAAGACAAAACAGAAGAGATCCTCACATATGAAACAATGATTGTATAGTCGTCCCATCCCCACCCACCGGCTAATCCAATACTCTTTGCAAATATTCTTGCCACGAAGAAGATTGAAGCAAGAATTAAAGGAGTTAGGGTCGACCCACTGATCACTGGAGGGCCTTTGAGCGGAGCAATGTCACATTGTTGCTCATACAGCCGTTTAGTAGCTGAAACAATTAGCCAAACTCAGATAACGCCGATCAATCTTCATCGTGAAACTCACTAAACAGTTGCTTGGTTGTACATTGAGCCGTCACACAATCCAGCAGAGCATTCTGTTGTGAGTCGCTAGCACAAAAGCAAGTGCTATTGTTTTGGAGGGAGCAGCTTGAAGATAAACTGTCATCGCATTTTAACTGAAATCATAATTGATTGAATGTCAGCCTTGCCTGGTAGGTGGGTATGCACAAAGTTTTCGGGGCTCGGGATTTGTTGTACTCACAGCACAAGACGGGAATTGTGTTGTGTTGAATTCTGATGCTTGTATCCCCGCTATCAGCAGAGCCAGAATACTAAGCAGATACCAATGGCTTCTCATAATGAAAATCGATGGTTCTTTCAAGTTGGAGAAACGGAATTTTGAACAAGGGGCACATCTGGGCAGCAGCTGGTTTATGTTTCTTTGTCGGCATGGCTATCTCAAATTGGCAACGTGGGGAACATTTGAATATTTTTTGAATTGTTTCACCAAAACGGCATTAGCCACGTGCTGACCAGGGTTAATGTTATCTATTCCACACGATTTCCCAGCTGAAGTCTTGGGATGGATTGCTCATCCAGTCATGTTGGAGTTGAGCCTCAATAATGGACCTGGAGGACCGGCGCTAGGGCTGGGTCCGGTGCCTCGGTTTGTTCGGTGAGATCTAGATCGGGAAAATCACCCGCTTAATACCGCTTAGATCAGTGGAAGTCCCGAACAATGCCTTTTTTTATCCACTCTGACGATTGACACTGTTCATTTTGTGGTTCACTTTTCTCTTACATCGGAAATCACACAAAAATTTTGGTAAGCTTAGTAGTCGAGCTTCATTGGATTTTGATTCTCGCCATAAAACTCTAATCTCGTCCATTTTGTACTTCAAAAAACGGACATGCAGCGAAAGCCCACTTGACATTCCCCTGAAACCCCCTTTGTATGTCTGTTTCCAAGATAATGTGCCGCCTGTCTCTAACTGTTTGCGGGGGAAGGATTACCGGCTAGTATGTATATGCAAAGAATTTTGTTGATCCATGCATATACCCTGCAGGTGGCACTGATGATCCACCCGCCACTGACCGAAAGGGATGTGGTACTAATGCTAGCCCTGCGTTACAAAGGGCCTCGGGAATTATGGAAGCAGCGGATAGCCTTGGAGTGGGCCTCGTGGCGCTTTCATTCTCCCCTGAAAGTGTTCTGTTTAAGGCGACTAAAAGTACGAGAAAGAGAAAGGGGAATTGCAGAACATTCGAGTTTAACTTTGAATACAAAACAATAGCGCCGGAGATAGTAACCTGTCGTCGCACTGTTTGCCTCTTGATAAGATTCTTGTACGTACCTGTAGTGGCTATTTTTGACAAATATTATAAATTTCGCTTTTCAGTGGATACCCTCATCGCCAAGCACGTACCCTTGAACTCTAGAACCATGGCCCAAGGAGAAAAATGGGATTGATGAGCCGACCATCTTCAAGTTCCGCACAAAGATGCTCGAACTACGGAGCACTCATAGATCAATTGATCCATGGATGGAGACATCTTTGTTTATTTGTTTACGATATAGTAGTAGCCCTTTGCCCTTGAATGCTCGTATTTCTTCTTGCGAGCCACTCGTGAAATTCTGTGTGCCTTCCTGAGGTTGAAAGGATCTAGTATATGATACACCTAGGTGACCTTCAATCCACGACTAGTAGGTACTAGTACAAGTATGAGTCAAATTGACTTTGTTCGCAGTGAACCACACATGTAAAATTTTTAAGTAGACTTCAGTAGAAGATATCGCGTACTTGAACGGAATATCTGCACTAGGAACAGGGTTTACGGCGGCTAGAACGCTCTTAGCCTCGTTTTTCATTCTTAATCGCTTAGTTCTACCTAGTAGTATGCTTCCAATCCGCTTTTTAAACATTCTCATCCTAGAATTTTCAATGTCTCCACCTGCCGATATGCAAAATCAAGACTTCAAGTTGAGGTCTGGAACATGGAAGTTCATTCATGGATGTACAGCTGCCTAATTAGTATCAGCACTCAAACTAATTCGACACTTGGAGAGGCAAGCCCGGAGGACTTTCATATGTAGATACATATTAGCTTGTGGTATTCAATCTATCATAATTTAGTACTAGTACTAGTAACGAGTACTACTGCCAGTGTAAATCAAAGTGAATACTCAACATTCAAGTTGCCAGTGATGAAGCCTTCAAGTTGCTCTAAATCGTATTGGTACAATACTCGAGTTCTGCACCTGAGAGAGTCACAACCTTGGAAGTGTTTGCCATGCGAGTCAGCTCTTCTGAAGCAATGAATATTCAATAGTATTGATCATCCACGATTCCATGCCCAGGATATACATGTATTGAATATTCCATAATGTCTGCTAGTAGTGTCAGCGACAGTGTCAAGTTAGGGTTCGACTTGGGTGGTTGACAAACTTTAGGTAGAAAGCTTAAATTCACATCTTGATCATTCATGAGTTAAATGTGCGACGAGCGAATTGGAATTTATTCCATGGGCCATCGCCTTGATAGTAATTTGAAGACGTCCTCAATGACTGACATAGTAACTTCAAGCTTTACAGATGCTCAGACTCCTTCGGTGGGGCATTTAATGCTTCGGGGTCCTAATGCGGAATACGAGATTAGTCAGTTCAACATCGAAGATCGGATGACATCGCATACATAGTCGGTGAGTCTCCAGATCGATGAATTTCGATAAATCTAGTGTCTGTGAAGTGGAACAACTGCCAGAGTCCACCGTTCTTCGAGTCATCAATACTCAGTGTATCAAAAACCCCATAAGAGCTCTGCATCGCCCGCATTTCTCCAGACTTGTGTTGACCTGAGAAATTAGTACAGACTGCCCCTCTTGTGATCAGTCTACACCTGCAGTTCAATCGCTCTCACCTAGGCTCTCTTTTCCAACGGAATATTCAAAATGTCACTAGATAAGGCTGAAAGGGATGCCGAATGTGATCAGATCACTCAAAGCCTCGCGTCAACACCTTTTGCATGTTCCTCTTTGGCTCGACTTTCCGGCGGTACCGCGAACTTCGTATATCGGGGTACATTAAGCGGCAAATCAGACACGATCATCATCAAGCACACGAAAGGGCATTCTGCCTCAAACCCCAACTTCAAAATTGATAGTAAGAGATGTGTCAGTTTCTAACCACCGAATAATTGACAAGAATTACATACTCATATTTACATAGCACTTTGAAGAAGCCATTCTGCGTGCCCTCGATGACCTGTCGCCATACTCCGAGGCTGGCGTAACTGTCAAAACGCCTCGACTTCTTCATTTTGATGTCAATACAGATACACAGATAGTAGAAGATCTACCGAATTCTGTTGATCTCAAAAGCTTCCTACTTTCAACCGTGTCAAGTGGGATCTCCAAGCCATCGGCTGAGGCTCTCGGTCGCGCGCTCGGATCCTGGCTGCGGTCGTTCCATGATTGGGGCAACAGGAGCGAGCAGGCAGAGTGCAAGACGAACCTCAATAAGAATGAAACTATGAAACAACTCAAGTTCTGGGTAAATTATACGATGTTACTCGATACTATCCCGAATTTCCCCGATACGCTTGAAAAAAGTCGCGATGTGTTTGAAAAGGTTCGGGATTTCGCTGCGGCAGAGTTGACAAAGCAAGAATATGACGATGAATATGGAATTATTCATGGTGATTTTTGGACTGGGAAGTACGTCCACTACCTAATGATAATCCTTTTCTTCTCTTGGTTCAACAAGATTACTAACAAATAGCTTTTCTGCAGTGTTCTCATTCCAAACGTTGCCATTGGGGATCAACTCGACACCACTTTATTCGTCATCGACTGGGAGCTTGCGCAAATCGGAAGTCGAGCCTTGGATCTCGGTCAGATGATCGCTGAACTTTACGAAACCGAGCTTTTCAAGAGGTCCGCAGCTGGCACTTGGATCATTGAAGGACTTCTCCAAGGCTATGGCGAACTGAGTGATGAGATGGCATTCCGCACTGCAATCCACGTCGGCGTTCACCTGGTCTGCTGGGGAAGTCGAGTTCCTGGATGGGGTAGCAAGGAGCAAGTTGAAGATGTTGTGAAAATGGGAAATGATATCATTGTTCAGGGCTGGCTGAAGAATAAGGAATGGTTTCAAACTCAGACCCTTGGTTTGCTTTTCAAAAAATAGGTACGAGGCTACTAGTAAATTATCAATAGTACAATACTAGTACCTGGGCATATAGCTTCCAAATGAACGATCTCAGGGGCTTAGTAGGTACTATCTAGTACTATGATTCACAAGTGTTTATAAGTAGTATGCTAGAATTTTGTATCAAGCCCAGCTAATGAGACTTGGTCATTCGTAAAATAATTACATGCTAGTTCTATTTTAATCGTATCCACGGATCAACGTTTAAACGTTATCTCTTTGGCGATCATACACCACTGTCTCCTGCCATGTCACATCACGCTGAACTCTGATCGAGTTTAAAGGCACCTCATCTCCAGAGGCATCGTCCGGCTGACTGACTTCCAGCCGGACCCGCTGCTTAGACAAATATTCACCAGGCGGACGCAGCACAGGATTACCTCCATTCTTGCTCTTGAGTCCCGAATTGGTGAAATCGTTTGTGTTCGCACGAGAAGTCCCGAGGCTACTAGAAAATTTGGATGAGATCATCATGAAAAGTGGTCTCAGAGTCGGCAGACATGCTGAAATGATGCCGCTTGAACACTCTATAAAACACCAAGTACAGGCCTTAGCGAGAGTCCAAGGAGTATCGGCAGGATTGAATTCGAAGAGGGTAGAGAATCGATAGGCACTCGTGAATACGACACTATCGATAAAGTTAGCATTGTGCCCATATATCGCTTATATCTGATAGTAGATCAATCAAGAAGATACTTTGCTAGTACCAGGAAAGAAACTTACAAGCTTCCTAGAAGGAATATCGCAATGACAGACAATCGATGCGTGATGTTAACATGTAAACCCCATACAACATGCACTGGCATTGAAAGAATGGCAACATCAGTAATGATATTGGGCACTGCATTGCCGATGAAAGAGGCCTTAAGATTGATGCATGTGCCAGGAAGAGCCGGATTCCAAGCCTTCGCAATTGGGGTGCATTGAAATACACTGACGCATATTATAGCAATAACCCAACCGACGGCAATACTGCCAATGATATAGGAGGCGATGCGAAAATTGCGCGTGGGAAAAATGCGAGCATACATCAGCAAGATTGATACCTTGATTATCCCCACGGTCGTGCAGTAGACACACTCAAAGGCCATAAGCAGCTGTGTAATTATCAGCAAATTGAATTTTAGAGTAAAACCACTCGTTGTCATTAATGGATGTCCCTACCTTGGCGATTTTCACGATGTTTTCGGTTGGCAGAACGTCGGCATGACGACCCATTCCCAAATCAATCACTGGAAAAAACAGTTATTAGATGAAAATATGCGAAACAAACTTGCGGTGAGGCATATCTTACTGGCTAAGTTGAGACCACAGGTTGCGAAGAGGAAAACCTGTACGTCGCAAGCTCAAGATTAGGAATAGAGCAAGAACCACACGTTGAGTCCGAACTCACCACCGACAACACGATCGTATAGTCATCCCACCCATATTGAAGACCCTTCTTCCATCGCGCCAGGAATCGTAACACCACGAAGAATAACCCCAGAGCGGTCATAGCAATGGTCTGCGTCCGGTATTCACCCTGCCGGCTTTCGTTGATGTCAACCATCGCTGCCATGATGGACCAGCAACGCGTACAGCGATGTTGCAATAAACTCAACCAGGATATTGCCAATGGCTGAAGCTTAATAATAAATTTAAAGCCAAAGGAACATGCAAGGATTCAGAATCACGTACTAGTAATAGTTCTACCTATATTACCGCCCTCCCACGCGTAAGGCTTTATTTTGCCCCTAATGACATTTAGGAAATCGGAGCTGACGGGGGATAATTCTTTTTTTTCGCCAAGGAATTGTCAATCTCCAGTTAAAATCGTTTATTACTGCGAGCAAATGACCCATCACACTGGGTATTTGAAAGCTGAAGCTCGCTATTCAGAGAGACAGCGGCACTTCTGCTAGATTAGTGTTGTGGCTCGCAGATCATCGAGCCGCCTGGGGCAGAGTGGAGACAGACGGCACCTATTTCTCGAAAACAGTTGGCCCGCGGATAACTTCCGGATGAGACATGACAGCCACTAAATCCTGGACCATGTAGCTAGACAGTTGGTGCGTTTCCAATCTCCAGTTCCTTCGGAAATAGGGCCTCGTGGCTGATTCTTAGCACGGGAACCGGTTCAACGGTTTTATCGAGCCATTCAAATCCCTGCCCCCTTTTTAATCGGTAGTGTGCAATATAATTGTATTTCCTCCTTTTCTTTCCACGTTTCAGAGATCTCAAAAATTCATCGTTTCGATTGATACGAGCAACATTATGTCTTCCAATACCAATCCCATCTTTGTTTTCGTCCCTGGTGCATGGCACACTCCCGATACATTTGACGGTATCCGGGAACTATTGACCGAGCGAGGACTTGAGTCAGAGGCAATCGCGAACCAATCTGTTGGTGCTGCTGACCCATTGACTGGTCTGCATGCCGATATCGCTTATACCAAAAATGCCATCCAAAAGTTAGCCGATCAAGGGCGACAGATCGTGGTGGTAACGCATTCATATGGTGGCATGGTCGGTGCAGGCGCCGTCGAAGGTCTTGGATTCTCCCAGCGATCCCAGGCAGGTTTACCTGGTGGTGTTATTCAGGTGGTCTGGATGGCCGCTTTCGTTACTCCCAAGGGAAAGTCCGTTATTGACATGCTGGGCGGCAACTGGCTCCCCTGGATGCTGTTGAAGGTATATCAAAATTTACTTCCTTCAAGTATACATTTGCTGATTGGCTTTTAGAATCCGGATGACGGATACTGCTATTCCTCCGAGCAAGAGACCGTCTTTTACCACGATATGACTCCGGAAGCGCAACAACAGGCTATTACTAACCTGAAGCGACACCCCAAGCCTTCTTTCTTGGAGAAGTCTGTGTACGAGCCCTGGCATGACATGCCGTCATTCTATCTGTTCTGTGACAAGGATCAGGCTCTACCACTCCAGGTCCAGGAGGCCTTTGCTCAGGCCCTGGGTAATCCGGGTACTTACCATGCCGACGGATCGCACTCAGCATTCTTGAGTGTGCCTGACCAGGTTGCTGATGGTCTCCAGCTTGCACTGAAGGAAGGTCTGATGAAGCAAGAGATCACTGCGCAGTAATGTGGCACGTCAATTCGAAGATACCTCCCGGAGCTAGAAGAATGAAATAAGTCAAGAACATACTAGCCATTCCTGTATTAGTGCGTAGTGAACAACATTGAATGTAGCAATACTATTCAGTTAAGACGGCGATGAAGTGAGAATAATGGAAGATGATTATGGGAAGGTCACATCTCATCACAACGCCCACCATGGGATATCCCATTGGGAACACCCCGCTATCGACGGTCATGTAACTATACTAGTACCCCCGGCAATCTCGGTGAGTTGAACGAGCAATTACAATTTGTCAATCCAAATAAGTGAATCATCATCAGTTTCATGTTTCTCTCTTTTTTTTTGGATCTTTCACATCTTTGTACCAACAAAGAAGTAGTTTACCGTGTGGTGTAAGGCAGAGCGGCATATAGTATGAAACCGACCAATCAGAAGCGAGAGCAGTAATATGGACCACACTAGCACGTGATCCACTAAGACGGTCCCTCGGAAATAAAGAGGGGCCGTTGGAGCTTCTTAGGGAGAAGATATCCAGTTGAGCATCAGACGAATTGATTCGCCATGGAAGACCCCTCTGTGAATTTGACAGACTTCATCAAGTATGAAGTATGCGGAACCACATTTGACATAGCCTGCAGGTATGGTTTGGCTTGATGTAAACTTCCGCCAAAAACATCTGTGCTGATATTGTCGATGCTGCAGGTACTCAGATCTACGGTTGCTGAAGATAGGAGATCCGGGTGTTGTCTGGTATGTTTGAGAGTCCATTTTGTCGGTATTAGATCTGCATAGTATCTCATCAAGTGGTTTGAAGCTCTGCAAAAGATTCTCTAGTGCCAGGCCTTGTGGCTATCAAGAAGATATCGAAACCGTTTGAACAACCGGACTTGGCCAAGCGGACATCGAGAGAGATTCGATTACTCAGACGACTCGAGCACGATAATGTCAGCATAGTCTTCCCCTGATATTCGGCAGATTTTTTTTTGCTGACCGAAGTCTTATCGGAAACAGGTTCTCCCATTGCATGATGTTTTCATATCGCCGCTCGAGGATGTGTACTAGTGTCGCCCCATCTTGCTTGACCAGGAACATCTACATCTAACCGAGTCACCAGATACATTATAACCGAGTTGATGGGCACAGACCTAGAAAAGGTCATTTCCTCACGGCGCTTGGAAAACAAATTCGTCCAGTACATCTTCTACCAAATCATGGTAAGTATACTTCAATCGAATCCACCTGAAAGTCCAAGCTAAGAATCACCAGCGTGGACTGAAATACGTCCATTCCGCAGGGATAGTTCACCGTGATTTAAACCCAGGTAATATTCTGGTCAACGATAACTGTGATTTGAAGATATGCGATTTTGGACATGCCCGAACGGAAGATTTCAGAATGACCGGATACGTTTCGAAAAGATATTACCGAGCTCCGGAGACTATGCTGACCTGGCAACGATACGATAAAGTGATCGACATTTGGAGTGCCGGTTGCATTCTTGCGGAGATGATAGGAGGCGCTCCTCTCTTCCCTGGAAGAGATCCCTCTGATCAGTTCCATGCCATAGTCAAAATTATTGGATCTGTCCCGGAAGGAGTGATAGATACGATATGCACCAAAAATGTAGGGTGAACTAAGTACACCTATCATGATCTCTACTAATATTCACTACAGACTCTTGAAATTGTCAAATCGCTGCCATATCAACAAGGAATTGGGCTAAAGACTAAGTTACCAACAGCCCCTCCAGAAGGTACGAGTTTTGCTAGACTGCTTAAGTGAAGGAAGGAACAAAAAGCTGACAAGTGGAAAGCAATCGATATCCTGGAGAAGATGCTCGTGTATGACCCACGGGCGCGACTTGATACATCAGATGCTCTCGCCCATCCATATCTCAGTCCATATCATGATCCCGACGACGAACCGGTGGCAAATGAATCATTTGATTGGTCCTCTGAAGTTTCCGATGATTCTGTCGACTCTTTGAGGTTTGAAATGTACGCTGCTCGGAAGTTGCCCTGTAGATCATTACTCGGACTGACATTTCTCTTAAAGATATTCTCAAATCATGGATCATCTTGGCAGCTCCGTACTTTAGGCTCTGTAAGTGGACATTGGAGCAGGCCGCACTTAATTTGGCGGGCTGGCGGATACTACCAGTAGCGGGGGGACTTGCTACTGCAATATACAAGTAGTTTGCAAGTTACATAAATAGATTGAGGAATATTCATTTAAAGGTTACAAATTTGATATTGGTATTATCTTCATATTTCACATAAGAGGGTATCATCATGAGCTTCATGGTCCACCGGGAAGCAAGATAACCTGCGAAGGGTTGCTGCACCGATGGTATGGCGTGCTTATCATTTGCCCTTGTCCATTTGCATTAAGAAGTTGCATTTAGTGCTTAGCAGCCTCTGCAAGAGAATTAGTATGAGTTCTGTGGCAATACAGCATGAGATATCGAACGTACCCTTGTTGACATCGGCCTTGGTGTTGTGAGAAACCTCGTCCTTCTTGTCGACCACAGCATCCTTGGCGGCGGTAGCACGAGTGCCAAGGCTGGCATCGTTATCCTTAGCGACTTGCTTGTTGCCCTCCTTGGAGGCCTCAGCACCAGTACCCTGGACGGTCTCGCTGACGTATTGAGCGGCGTTCTATAATAGATTGATTAAGGTTAGCTTTAGTTCTTCAACTGTTGATCAACGAACGAACTGCTCACCTTGATGGTCTCCATGATGAGATAAAGTTGATTGGAAGATTCTGATGAGATTCTTTGTAGAAGTAGAAGAGTTATGTGAGTGATGAAGAAAGTAAAGTAAACTGAGAGATGCTTTGCTTTATAGTTGAGCAAGGGTGGAGCAGGGGTGGCACTGATATCATGCTGCGTCATCGCCCGAACAGGCTTAGTGAGCGCAATCGCCTTTCGACATGCAGAGACCCACCACGTTTCCAGGCCTGAGCCCAGATTCAGAGATACGAAAACAGGGTCTCTTGTAAAGCTACGCCGATTTGGAACGCTTATTTCTTGCTCCGGAATTTCAATGTCGTCAACTCTAGTCATCTTGTCACATGTTCGATTTCCAGAGAACCGTGATCTGCCAACAAACCGGGTTTGGAGATAGAGAGAGCAGGCAGTTACAGGAACTTCGCACGCCACCACACTAGCAGACCCTCATCTCACCTACAGGCTAGAACCTTGGAAATATTATTACTATCAGTATTTTATGGGGTTTCTATGGGGGTAGGAGCTGATGAAGGTCCGGGGGCAGCTCCCACTGCTCTGCCCCGCGCCACCCTAGACAAGATGTATTGTCACGTGATTGTCTATTAACTTGGATGACAGTCACTTCTCCAAAACCCCCGGTATTGATAGATCAAAGTTGTAGTAGTATGTGCATAATCCCACTGTCTTCACTGATTTACTTCCCGTTGTACGACCTTAAAGTTGTTGGATGGGATTACTATGGGTAAAGACGAGGGATCTGTTCATCCCATGTTCACTGAGTAGATAACTACTGTTAACGTAATTCACATGCGAACCGCTCACACAAGCGAGCCGCCCAAACCGCGTCAGATCGCGTCCCGACGCGTACTCACCATCTTCAACCACCCACCATGCCACCAGAACGCTCTCAAAATAGCAGAAATCCTGCTAATAAGGAGGGAAGGATCCTGCTAGCTATTCAGGCTATTCAAAATCAATCAGCACGCTCTCTTCGTGCAGCTGCGGCGATATATGATATTCCTTGGACGATACTACGTGATCGGCTCAATGGTACTATAAATCGAAAGGATATAAGCGCTAACAGTTATAAATTGACCCAGAATAAGGAGGATTCGCTTACGCAATGGATACTATTAATGGATCTACGTGGAGCAGTATCTAGGCCTTCTACTATACGAGAAATGGCTAATATCCTGCTTATAGAGCGTGGATCTACTCCTATATCTACCGTTGGTGTAAACTGGTTAATAAACTTTATTAAACGTCGTAAAGAGCTCTGTATACGATTTTTAAAGCGTTATAATTATTAATGTACTTAAAATAAGGATCTAAAGTCTCTATGTAAGTAGTTTAAAACCGTTTAATCTGTTATTAATAAGAATAGTATTTAATTAGAGGATATCTATAACTTTGATAAGACTGGCTTTATAATAGGTCTTATTATAACTGCTAAAGTAGTAACTCGTTTAGATTACTATAGTCGGCGAGTAATTTTATAGCCTAGAAATCGCGAATAGATAACAGTAATTAAAATAATTAGTATAGATAGTTTTATACTACCTCTATATATTATTTTTAAAGGTAAAGTCTATATCGAAAGCTGGTTTAATAATCTTCTAAAAGACTAGCGATTTAAGATCTCTTAGAATAGCTAGACTATAGATAAGATTAGTTTACGATAGCTTAAAAAGCTATTTATTCTAGCTACTACTATCTGTATAAAGGGTAAATATCGGCTTTTTATTCTTAATAGCTATAGAAGTTATCTTATATCTTAGTTTAATCGGATTTATACTAAAAACTCGATTATACTACTTTATATACCGTTATACTCTTCTTATCTTCTTTAGCTACTTAATATTAGATATTTTACTGTTCTTAAACGTTTATATAGATATTTAGTTAAGAATTAAGTATATATAGAATATAACTATATCGATAAGCTAGATTTTCTAGTAGTATATCTTTAAGCGCGTATAGAGACCTTTAAACTAGAGACTATTTAAAATAGCTTTACTATAATAGGTCTAGTACTAATTAATCTAGATCGTATACTCTTAAAACTTAATATATTACTATAAATACCTATACTCCTAGGAAGCCGACTAAATAGTAGATTAAGTATTTTTTTACTAAAAATACTAAAAATAGTTCTCTAGCTTCAAAAGTAAGCTTCTTTACTTAAGATATTACTTATAGAACGTTTAAAAAGTCCTCTAATACCGTCTAAGATTATACTTAACTAGATTATTAAAGGCTACTATCTCTTAATATATAACGCTACGCTTCTAGCGAAGGAAAATGCCGATTTATGCGCTATAAATAAAAAGAAACGATAAAAGCGTACGCGATTAAATCGACAAATACTACACGAAGGAGGTCTTACAGTTGAAGAGGCCTTATAGCTTATTAAGCAGCCAATTGTGCCAATTGAGCGTGTTGAGCAACCTCCGTCAGGGCCTGTTGAACTACCTATTCTGCCACCTCCACCAACCAGACGGCGGCAAGGAAGGTGTAGCGGCTGTCAGACTATAGGGCATTCGATTACCTGGTGCCCTAATAGATAGATTTCTAAATATAATAGCGTTTTGGTGGTAAAATTCTAGTTTGAATATATAGTAGTAGGCGGTGTCGGCGGCTCGCTTGTGTGAGCGGTTCGCATGTGAATTACGTTACATTGTTTTATGAGCCTCAGGCATCACTCTTCTAGAGCAACAATATCCAACCCATTTATACATCCAGGTGCCTTACTATATTTCTTACTAAAGGGCTGGTTTCTACTATTACAAAAGACAACTCGGAGGGATTTACTAAAAGGAAATCAAAATTTATTGTATTGATTAATACTAAGTACAACCTAAATATACTCGATGTGATTTCGACTCAAAATGGCATTCTCCGTCAAGGTGGTACCTTCCTATTCGAGTAATCATCCAACCCTCTTCTTCTCTACCTCGACAAACCCCAGCTTCGAGAAGTTCTTCTCATTGATCTGCATCAATGGAGAACCTACTTTGTTTGTCTGAAGTTTAATACATCCCTTTTCTTCCCATCCGCCTGCTTTCTTTTTTCTATTGGGGAAAAGGCGAAAACAATAAGGCTTTCAGGCTCACTTCTGCCTTGAGTGCACCGTGAACAGGTCAGCATGTCCTCCATCAGGTTGGAGGGCAGTCCTAAGCGAGAGAGGCGCAGCGGAACCTTCTCCTTGTCTTCAGCGTTTCGATCATCCCCGAAAAGAGCGAGGTAAGATCCACCGTTTGCGCTACTCGAACTTGAATGGGACTCGGAGAGGAGCTGAAGACAATATAGTGTGATCGACCAACCCATGTTGCCAGAGCTATCACTGGCAGACTCAAAGCCAACCTGTCTCGAGAAGATTCATTACCCCGTGTTCAATCCTAAAAATCCACAGCATAATCCCTCCGCAGCTCTTACACGGCAACTATCCCCACCAGGATGTCGACAGGATCACCAGACACTCCTACCGGACTCGCCGAGACAAGGTTCCTGGCTCGAAGAGTTTCCCCGAAGATCGATACACAAAGCACGATCAGGGCTCTTGGCGATTCGAGCAAGTTTACTACGACTTTCTTCCCGTGAAGGAAGTGACCTCAGTGAGTGTGCCATTGATGGTATACTTGAAGAAGCCACCACGCCCGAACCGCGTCGCATTCGACGTCCGGGCTTCTCAAGCACAACACAAGAAGATTTGAACTTTGGGATCAATCTCTACCGAACTGCAGCCTCTCCCTGGGTCGCAGATCTAGAGGATGTGGAGTTCAATCCGGAAGATCGAGCCGAGTCTCCATTATCTATGATGAATGTCAACTCAGCACCTGCAGGACTTGAAAGCCATATCTCCATCAACGTTGACCCAGAGCCGGTCATCCCTCGACCTAGGAGCCTGCTTTCCGAAGATCCACCCCCATATCAATTCATCGAAGATACCACTCGACATAAACCGCGCTACGGACACTTCATGGCGGGGGCAAATAACAATGAAGAACTAGATGCAGACAAGACAAACGATACCAATAGCGATTTGGCTCGATCCGAGACCTCAATGGACTTGAATGATTTGGGTTCTCCGGCATCTAGCTTCAAATATGAGGATATGATCCCTCCACAGAAGGCTCCTGCTTCTCCCAGCTTGAGCCCTCGCGAATCGACTCGCGGCACAATGATGAAACAATTGGAGACTATGGCTCCCCAGGACTTCTTGCCACTTTTGCCAAAGATGAATACTTGCAGGAGTGAGAGTTTGATGCCGCTAACAGACCCCACTTCTGAGATTGTTACAATCGCTTTTCCCGGAGTATATCAAGCCCTCTTGGACCAGTGGTCGACTGAAGCACGAAACAAGGCCACGGATTTCCCATCTGCATCGAGCTGCAGCTCTGCTAAGCAATCTCAAGCATTAAAGTTTGGTGACGGTGCTGGGCCTGAGCTACTGGAATCTGGAAAACGCCATTCATTTGGCCTCCACATGTCTCTGAGAAATGTAAGTCCCCAACGTTGTCTTAACATTGAAGGCTGGTGTGCTTTCATCGCAAGCTACACAACTGCTTCGTTATAATCTCCTTCAAATTCACGTGGATATGTCTTCAGACTTTCTTCGGATCTTCTGATAATTGCTATAGGAACATGAACCCTCCGAGAGACCCTACACAGGCTTTGGGTCAAGCCAAATAGTGTTTACAGCGCAGCCTTGTCCACCACCCACACCCACAGCTAGCCAAAATTCTTCTCAGCCCAGTGATAGCACATGGAACCAGACCGTGGAATCTCTGTACGACGGGTCCGAATATTCTAGCTATGGATACCATGGCTCTTCGACAAATTACACCTCCCCAACATCCATCTCCAACGATATTTGGTCCCCACTAGAATCTCCAATCGACGATGAGCTTCTATTCTCGCCATTCCCTCGAAACGAGTACTACCAGGTCGATGGGAAGAGTAGTGGGTTATACCCTAGCCCAGATAATCAACCTGTCAAATCAGAGCGGCGGTTCCAAGGCGATGGTAGCATTCACAGTGGTTGGGGCCTCGATCGAACTCGTTCGGACAGACTGCGTGAAATTGCAGAGCCAATTCCCACGATGGGATCCTCGCGATTCAGGCAGCCGGATCTTCGAATTGGGCGTGGGGAGAGTGATTCGACGGACGATTCTTCTATCATCAGAAAAATTATCGACGAAAGCTCTCGGCCAAGTTGAAGAAGTCCTTCACGATCTTTTCTATTCATTCAAATCGTTTTGTATCGGGGGGATTTGTGTCGTGGAGACACTTCTAATTGATCTTTGAATGATCGGGTCTATTATCATTCCTAATATTGTATGCTTATGCACAAAGCGAGTCGTTCGTTTCTCCGCTTTCAACTGAATAGCCAAAGAACAGAAAACTCCGAGAAATATGTTCCATCGTTGGATTCTTTTCCCCCTTCCGTACATATATTATATAAGAGCCTCAACCATCCCATCCCATTCCATTTCACTATCCTAGACGAAGCGTGAACCCGGCACCAGCCTCGCCAGAATCTCCACCAGCAGCACCGCCAAAAACACCAGCAAAGTCCAGCTCGGGTGCTTCCTGGCCCCGCTTGGGAGCTTCAGGCGTATGATGGCGTCGTCTCTTTTCCATCCCAGCCTTGGAAGGAAATGTAGGGAACATCTCTTTCGGCTTCGGACGCGGATCTTCCTTGAAATACGGATGCGCGAGACATTGCTGTGCCGACGGACGTGAAGCCGGGTTAAGCGCCAACAACCCAGATAGAAGATGCATGCCGGCATTAGTCAGATACGGGAACCTTGAACGAGGCAGGAGAGGCGGATTCGCTGATGACAATGAGGCGGGCGGAACAGACGAAGACGGAAGACGCAATGATTTCGCATTTGGTAAGGAGCGGAAGCCCGGCCATGTGTGTGAATTTGGAGGACCCGTTAATGCGAAGATCTTGGAGACCTGGTCTACTTCGTTTTTGCCCTGGAGTAAGGGTTCTTTGGTGAGTAGTTCGCCGAATATACAGCCGATGCTCCACATGTCGATTTCGGTGCCGTATTTGTCGGTGCCGAGGAGGAGTTCTGGGGAGCGGTACCAGAGTGTTACGACGAGTTGGGTTAGTTTTGGTGGGGGGTCGCCGTAGTAGCGTGCCATTCCGAAGTCTGCGAGTTTGATTTCGCCGCGGTTGTTCATTAGGAGGTTGGAGGTTTTGAGGTCGCGGTGCATGATCCATTGGGAGTGGAGGAATTCTAGGCCGCTGATGACTTGGAGAAGGAGGGTTTTGGTCTCGGATGGGAGGAATGGTTCGCGCATTTCGTCTAGTAAGGTCTTGAGGTCGTGTTCGAAGAAATCCATGACGAGGAACACACTGTGTTAGGTTAAGTTGGTTGGTCTGGTTAGCCATTGCGATATCCTGATAAAAATGACAGAAGGAAGGAATGAGCAAGGTGATTTGAACTCACTCGTCCATTTTATTTCCCATGACTACTTCTCGAAGGTAGACAACATTTTGATGTCGTGCTTCGAGCAGCGTTTGAATTTCTCGTAACCCTGTAACTGGGAATCCGTCGGGCGAGTTCTCGATCTTCAATTTCTTCAACGCGACCACCTCCCCAGTTGTGATATCTTTTGCTCGTGATACCCATCCATAGGAACCTTCTTCAATGTGATTGAGTCGTTCGAAGTTATCTACGTGCCGACAGGGTCCCCATTCGCGCATCGTAAACCTCAACAGTGTCGACGCCTTCTTCTGTTCCTCACTCCCTGCTACCTCCTCCCCTGACAAAGGTGCGCCCGGGTCATTCGATAATCGCCGCCTCTTCTTCGGAGGTCCCGCATCGCCATTAGCTGTCTGGGCATCATCGGCGGATTGTGCAGCTGCGGAGGCTTTGCTGGCTTCTTCGATCTGGCGCTGTTTTTCCGCCTTAGCGCGTCGTTTGTCCTCCTTCTCGCGTTTGCGCTGGGCAAGAATAGCTTCCGTCTCAGGATCATCATCTGCCCAGCGCGATTTTGAGGCCGACATGGCTGGGGGGGGAGTCGTGCAGGGCGGAAAAAGAGGTGAGGGGATTGACTTTTCTTTTTTGTTGAAGGGGGAAGAAAGTCAAGAATCGCAATGACGTTTTCGCTTCTGGGGAAAAGAAACGGGCCGAAAGAACATTAAGAACAACTCCGATTTGAAATCCAATTTGGCCCCGCCCGACGGTAATTAGCGGGGGGGTTTTCTTGTCAATTTACTTTTCGTTTCTTGAATTCTCTTCGAAATTTATTGTTATTCTTTGCGATCTATATTTGATCTTTTTTGCATTCTACTTACACCCATCTCACGGCATTTGCTATTCTATTTAGCCGTCATTCCTGATCTCCGGCATCGGTCTTACTCCCGTCATGATTGAACCCTTCCAGGTCGGTTATCGTGAACTATAGCTAGCATTTTGATCGCGGGGGGGTTACTGACAGGATATCATGCTCTAGACGACCTTCGCGGTCCCAATGACCTGCGAGAGCTGTGTGAAGGACATCTCCGACTCGTTGCACAAGTTGGAAGGTATGATACATTGCCCCTCTTCAACATGGATGCGACTGGGTCGCATATCCCATTCCTCAGCTGTTTGACTGACACGATATATTCTTTCTTCGATAGGAATCAACAAAGTCGACGCGAGTCTCAAAGAACAGCTAGTCTTCATCGAAGGCACCGCACCACCTAGTTCCATCGTTTCCGCAATCCAAGATACCGGCCGCGATGCAATTCTGCGCGGCAGTGGCACCACAAACAGTACGCACCGACCATCATTTACACACACATATTACGATCAATCATTCTGGGGCAAATATATACTGACTCGTTATGAATTACTAGGCTCCGCCGTCTGCATCCTCGAAACACACGCCAGCAGCGCCTCGAACAAGATCCGCGGTCTCGCCCGTATGGTCCAGGTCGCGCCGAACATGACTCTAGTCGACTTGACGATCAACGGCCTGGCACCAGGTAAATACCACGCTACGATCCGCGAAGCTGGGGATATCTCGCAGGGTGCTGCGTCAACGGGTGGACTTTGGGACGCACTAAAGAACAAGGTACTTGGATCAGACGAAGCCAAGAAGGAACCGCGCGGAATCTTTGGGTCTGTGGATGTGGACTCTAAGGGACGGGGCAATGTCTTTTTGGACCGTCCTGTTGCGATTTGGGAATTAATTGGTCGGAGTATGGTTGTTTCGGGGAGTCAGGAGGGACCGTTTAAGCGTGAGGATGAAAATACGCTTGTTGGTGTTATTGCGCGTAGTGCGGGTGTTTGGGATAATGATAAGATGGTTTGTTCGTGTTCTGGGAAGAATGTTTGGCAGGAGAGACAGGAGCAGGTTGGGCAGGGGATGGCTTGAGTTTGGATATGCCATCGCCTGGTATGGATTGAGATGTGGTGGATGATGAATTATGATATGAAGGTGCATGCTTGAAATACCCAGCATTATAGCAGTACAGATGATGTTTGAATGAAGTGTACTATCTTATGAAGTTAAGCAGTTACTTCTAGTACTAGGTAGGAGTAGTAGATAAATTGACACTACTTTAGTCGATCCTGACTGTAATTTAGCACCTAGGTATGCTTGTCACAGAGTATGAGTGTTCCAGTAGTACTTAGTTGTATTGCAAGTTATTTGTCACTACCTACCAAGTACTGCCCTAGGGTAGGTAGACCTTCAAGTTGGTATCAGAAGCTCAGCCAAGATTATTACTAGTTGTACAGCAGAATAGAAAAGAACATAATACTCCCAGGGTTAGTTAAACACAAGCAATATGTTAAAATGTGCCGTGCTTATCCGATATCTGTATTCGCACTATGATCGGCACAGGGGGAGATGAATTAATAACTGTAGTGTGGGGCAGATCGACTGAATAGTTGACTGCCTGTTCAATCCATCAGCCGTCAATCGTGTGGCATGTAACAAAGTACGAGAAGGAAAGTTTTCAACTCTCACAAAATCGATACCCCATATTTTACACGTTCAAACCCGTTGCCACTGACCTCACTCCACTTTTACTTTAATAAAAAAGTGACAGCTCATATTACTTGCATCACAATAGCAAAAAGAAAAGAAAAAGAAAGAAAAAAAGCAAAAGTGGCGACCTCGGTCTAGACATTCGTGACTAAGGCATCACGTGGAGTTCAAAAGCCATTTCCCCCGCGACTTATTCGAACTTCCAATCCCAAACAGTTAGATCATGGCTTTGAGGAGCCCCTACTCTCTCTGATTCCTCGTCTACCTCGCAATGCTCGCCCCCAAATTCCCCTTCAACAACACCCCACTACCGCCAGTCCCTCCTCCCGTAGGGGAGGCTCCCACATATTCGCCCGATCAGGTCCCCTCGTGCGGCGGCCATGGTACCTTGGAGATACTCGAGGTAACTCGCTTCCTAGAAGCCCACGGAATAGAATGTTGCCTCGTAGGCGTTTCAGCCTTGATGTTTTACGGCGCAGGCCGATCCCGAGATGTACGACTATCTCCATCTCCATCCTCTTCATCTTGATCTCCATCTTCTACTTCTCCTTCAATCTTGACTGGATTGCAAGGCTGACAAAAAGGAACGCTGCCAGGAATGGGATCTCTGCGTTCCCGATAACAAGCTACAAGAGGCTGCAGCTTTGCTCGCCTGTGGTTCTATCGCTGATAGAATCCACCCCGTCCCGCCACTACCCATCCAACATCCCTCATCGCTCAGCCACACCTATCACCGATTTAAAGGCAAAGGCATCCATTTCTACGTAATCCTGGTCCCGGCTCACGACGCCCACATCCCCTCGACTCCCTTCCGCATTTTGCGCAGCATGAATGGAATCCCGTACCCAACGCTCCAAGTCCTGATGCAAAGCTTCCTCGATATGAATGACGAGGTGTCACTTTGCGATTGTATCGATGGGTCAAATGTTTCTGAGGAGTGGGGACGAAGGTATCTGGATTTAGACGGGCCGAATGATCTTGAGTGGGCGGCTCGTATGAATCAAAGGGCTAAAGAGGCTGCTCAGGGGAAAGGATGGCCGTTTGTGTATTATTTCCCGACGCAGAGGATTAATCGACGAGAGAAGTGGGAGTCTAGGGTGAGGAGTAAGAAGGGTCGACTTGAGTGGAAGACGCCTGATTCGTTGTTTGATACACGATTTCGATTGAAGGGTTCTCCGGATCCGTGGACCCAGAAGCTTATTTCAAGTTAAGTCTACGATGTTACCATGATGATACTATAATGAAAGATATAAATAAGGAAATGACTAAAAAATACATATAAGTTAATTATTATTCTTCCTCTTTATATTCTAGCCGAATAGGTAGTGGATCCCGAGGTCGGGGCATTATTGCACGTTGTGCTCGTGCTCGTGCCAGTGGTAACCCTCATCATGATTGAAGGCCAAGAAGAGTCCTCATGTTTTCCACCTGCTCTGGAAATGCACCATAAGTCGTGGCATATTGCGTCCAGAAATACCGCCGCTGCTCAGCATCATAATAATCCCTGAAAGTCGGTATCTGAGTAGCGTACTGCGTGAAAAGGAATTCCAAATCGAGAAAATCTTTACTCCGCTGGTCTCCACGTCGATAATAAGCATCTAATTTCGCATAGATCTGGAAAAACAGGCCCAAGACCAAGACGGGCGATCCTAACGGTGTAGGCCTGTGTGGATTAATGGGTTCCCGCGAAGACTGGAGATCTGAGGGTGTGCCCAAATTTCCTATGCATGTAAATGAGTCAACACTTTGCATGTCCGGGGGGGGGGCGCAAAAGAAAAGGTCGCATATCAAGTGTAGTATTTACCACTGATCACAATGTCCATGCTGACGGCCAAGTCTGGAACTTGGGGGAATTCTCCATCGAAACTCCGCCCGGTATCAATGAATATTTGGACTGATGTTCGGCCATGGATAGCTGGGTAATGAATTCTGACGCCGCGTTAAAAGAAAAGAAATTCTAGAATCTCACAGTGTTGGAGGGAACGTCTGGTGGGACCGAGGCTGGACCCTTGCCTGTATCGAATTTCGAGAAAATAACATTTTTATAATGCCCGAAAGGGAAGACGGCCCAAGGGGGGATGAAGGGAGCCAAGGAGAGAGGAGAAAGTTTGTGATCATGTGCGTATGTATGTGCAATATGCGAGAAAGAGACAGAGAGAGAGAGTTGGTCAAAAATACCGAGACTGCGCAGTCAAGACCTGCTTGAGGTAGTCCATCGAGGTGGCAACCGTAATATCAATATCCTGTGTTCTGCGGCGTCCGCCTCGCAGGTATACAGCCCAGCCCCCAATGAAAGCATAAGTGACCTGATTGGACTCAAAGAGCCCCGCAATGAACCTAGCCGCAAGGCCCAGGTGCAAGAGGTCGGCTGTATTCGATGGGTAATAAAGCTCTGCGAAGCGATCTGTGTTGTAGATTTCTGCCATTATTAAGGGGAAAGAGAATGGTCGGATAGAAGCATCCGCTGGTGCCCGTTGATTATAGAGGCTCCCATCCTCTGGAGATTAGGAGTTGGGGGGAGGTGGAAGGGAGAGGGGCAAACGAGAGCGACACGGGGAGTTGACGAGAGATCCCTGTCGTGAGTTGGCGTGGGCGGATTGTGTGGTACACGTGACGGGGTATCTCTAACTAAAGGGAGAATTTAATTAGAATTGGTTTAGCAAATATAAGGTGTGTGGGAGATTAATTTTTGCTGTCAGGTTGAAATTGGTAATTTCCCCCGAGATATACGACCCGCTAGGGTCCTCGGGAGATGCACATGTGCCGTGTATCCGCTTGAATTCAGAGTGGTAAACGGTGATGCATTCAAATTACTTCAAAGTATGCACTCCTACTACTTCGGATTTCACAACAGTGAACACTAAAACTAAATTATTCTATCTCAGTCAAGACTCAAAATTGAAGAATATCCAATCAAGCCTGTCATGACCGACATGTGGAGTATCTGATAATCTGGTGGGTGTACGACATTGAGAATACTAATTGATCGCATTGTTCGTGCTACTTGGCGTGGTATGACTGTTATACAGGGGACATCCATTGAATGGATGAGTTTTCAAGTCCACTGCACTTCAATCTCAAATGATCGCAAATAATGATGTCAAAGGTTCAGAAACGATTATTGAGGTCGATTGACTTTTGTATTTCAACGTTAGAATATTGATCTAAGGGACGGAGATTCATGTTCAAGGCATACTATCACTATAACATCCACCAGTATAAAGTTCATCTCCGTGGCTCAGCCACCATCAGTATAGAAAGACCTTCCCCGGAAATCCCAGCGGCTATTACTGAATCCCACAGGTTGAAGCTCTTTGTATTCGCGAATAGACTTCCCCGCATTCGCCAAATCATCAGCCATGTGTGACATCGCTGAAAGGGCTCTCACGAGCTGGTGGACGGAACAGCACCATTTAAGGATCATGAAAATCAGAAAGAATGCGGGCAGTCAAGTTCTGCTTAAAGTAACCCTTTCGTGCGGTGGTTAAAATTTCCCAGTCGCACTGCCGCTCGTGGTGTTAAACTATCGGATTTTGGAGTGGGGAGCCGCCAATTGTGGGGGAGTGGGAAATATCGCCAGTTTGGGCCGTGGGGAAGGCTGCAGTCCTCCTCTCCTCCCCGGAATGTCCGCATCTATAATTTAATAGCAAGATGTTCTGGAAAGGATATCAAAATAATGATCGTATCAATAACACACTGTTCATGGTTTTACTTTTCCCACTTCACCTCAGTGCCAGCGCCTAATTCACCATGTCGGACCTTACCAAGCTCGCGACGTTCGCCTCAAAGCCTCGCATTTTCATCCTAACGGACATGTTAAACGAGCCCGACGACTCTCAGTCATTGGTCAGATACCTGCTTTATGCGAATGAATTCGAAACTCGGGGTATTTGCGCAACAACATCCACTTGGCTACGCTCAAGCACTCACCCCGAAGAAATTCGACGAATCATCACTGCGTATGGGAAGGTGGTCAAGAATCTCAACAACCATGTGAATCCGGATTTTCAGTACCAACCAGCCGAGCAGCTACTCGATTTGATCACTTCTGGACCAGCTGTATGTTTATACCATCCCTGAATTTTGAAACCGAGAGGTCGGTGAGTACACCGCTCACAATAGATAACGAACAGGTCTATGGGAAAAAGGCCTTACAGCAGCCTCTGAGTGCAGGTGCACAACGCCTTCTCTCTGCGCTACAAGAATCGTCCGAGCCACTTTATGTTCTAGTATGGGGTGGCGTAAACACACTGGCCCAAGCACTGAAGTTCCTCGCTGAGACATCGTCTCCGGAAGAAGCAGCTATGGAGCGAGCCAAGCTGCGAGTCTATACCATTTCAGACCAGGATAACTCGGGTCCATGGATCCGAGCCAAGTTTCCAGATATTTGCTACATTGTTTCTGCGCACGGGTGGAATCAATATGGCCAAGGCAGCTGGCTGGGCATGAATATCGGCGCAGGTGACGGAGCCGACAAGACCAAAGTACTCAATCCATGGTTAAAAGAACATATCCAAGTGGGAGACTTCGGAGCAGAAGCGTACCCACCTGTTAAATTTGGCATGGAGGGGGATACACCATCCTTCCTTTGGCTTGTGCAAAACGGGCTTAATCACCGGGACCGCATTGATTGGGGTGGTTGGGGAGGCCGGTACACTCGACCACAGGCCGAAGCCGATTGGAATGACGGAATTGATTTGAACCACTTCTACAACGCGAGCGATTTCGGAGTTGTTGGGGTCGATGGGAAGCAGCATAGTGATCACAAGTCGACGATCTGGCGATGGCGAGACGCAGTCCAGGATGATTTTGCAGCACGCATGCATTGGACTTTGACGGATCGTTTCGTCGAAGCGGGACATCCTCCTATCGTGGATATAAATAGCCATCAAGGTGTAGATCCCTTGATACTCCAAGTCAAACCGGGCGAGACGCATGTCCTAGATGCTAGTGGCACATTGAACCCGGATCATGCGCATTCGCAGATTGGCCTGGACTATGTCTGGATGCTTTACGGAGACGTTAACGGGTTCCATACTTTTGGCATGGGGCCGAAAGTCAATATTGAAGCCACAGAGAAAGTCCCCGAGAGTCTACAGCTGGGTGATAATGCGGCAGGCTTCGCGAGTCACATTCGAGGGCATAAAGTTCAGATTGTGGTGCCACCAATGGAGAGGAACCCTCAAACGGGACTGGTCACGCCTGACTTTCACGTTGTCCTACAGGTCACCAACTCGGCGGGACCATATCCTATCAGAAGGTACAAGCGAGTGGTCTTTTCTTATATACAAGATGCGTCGCCAATTCCATTGGGGAGAATTCCTGATGGATTTGAGTAGTTCAAATTCCACAGTTGGAGCATCTTGCGCTGGAGTAGCAAGGGTATTACTAGTATTTAGCAGGTAGTTATAGTAATACTAGCAGTAGCACACTACCATATCATCGGGTAATTGCTATTATTAACCTGCAGCTTTAGCTTGAATATCGTGCGACTCACCCCTGTTACGGTGGAAAGGAAATCGCTATCTGATAACTTGAATGAGGCGGGGTACCATGAGGCATGCACGATCCAATTCGTCACTCTCGCTCTAATTAATCGGAGGGTCACGTTAAATAGTACTAGCACATACATTGGTGCATCTTAGTCCTACCATGCACTACTAGTGCTAATTGTATGTGGAAGTTTTCCATTTCTCTGAGCTGTCATTACAACTTGTCACGCATACTAGTGCTATCAGTACACCATCAGATTAGGGCAGCTGCCAGCAACTCGATACCAATGGGATATGATAGAATCCAACATTTTGAAGTACACTAGTGCCTGTGCCCATGAAACTTAATTCTCGAACCCAACAGCTGGAAACGAACCAACAAGAAATTCCTGGTAGCGAGGTCGAGTCAGATCTCTAAATAAAGCACGTTAAGCGCCGTGGCTCGTTCCTGACTCGTTCCTGGCCCCCAACAATGGCTCCCAGGAATTACAGCGAGCCAATCATGAGCCTATATGAAGTAAAAAGAGCAGAGAAGGATCGGGAATAACCTTGGAAATAAACTTGGGAGATGTCCATATTCCCAACCCCTGTTTAGGCGCTCTGCAGTAGGTGAGTTCGTATCCTACTACTGCATAGTATGGTACACCTACACTTGGTCCCGCTAGTGTGGTCCTCCCCGCACGGCATCCATGGTTCCAACGTCGTGGCAAGTAAAGAGTACTCGAGTGTAAACAACAGCATTCTCTACTCTAGAATGCTGGACAACTTGAATATACAAGTCAAGTCAAGTCAAGGGCTGACCTCCAATAAATAAGCACTTGCGATTGTCAGATGTGATACTGTAGAAGCACTCGTCCCGGCACACTGGCACTGGCCATATGCCCATGCGGCAGGGTGCCACTCTAGTGCATGCCACGCTTCCTGCCCACTCACAGGCGTCGATGAGCCAAATTGGCATCTCTGGCCGCTGATTGCTGGAGACGTGCAGAAATGCTGCAGGTGTAACGCAAGTTATTTTTGTCCCATCACGCTCTCAGCGCTTGGGAGCTTGCCCCCTCGGAATTCCCCTCTGCAGGTCTTTGCTTCTTTCAAGTTCCTCTCTTGCCCCTATTCCGATGTTTTGTTCCTTTTCCCAGCCTCTCTAGCCTTCTTTTTTTTTCCCCAGTCTGTCGGATCTAACTATACTCCGTAGTAGCAGTTCATTAACTCACTACGGAGGTTTCTCACCATTCCGCCATTCCATTCCACTCCACTCTCCACTTCCAACTACAGTACTACGAGTATTCACCCTCGCCGTAATCGGGGCTTGGGCCACAACTCCACAGATTGTCAGTCACACCGGATGTGACTCGGTCAACCACCGGTTTTTTTTTCTCTCGTGAGCAGATTGCCATTGCGTGATTCTATTAATACACTTTTGGGGAGGGGATTGATCCTTTCCCGCACTTTTTCGAAGGCGTTCCCGCCATCCCCGCCATTTCGCTAGTGCTATCGCGCACCGATAGTATCCAACTGACCGCATTGCTCCAATCCCACTAAGAACCAACATCATATCACCCTATCTCAACACCCAAGGACCCTGATCCGGCTCCCGCTCAAGTTCTTGGCTGGCTTTGCAAAGTTTGATCCGTCACATCTCTGCCAATTCGCTAGCTACCGTCGCTGCCCTGTGCTATAATAGTAAGGGCTCTTCCCTGAACGCGATTCGAAGTCACCCCACCCCCCGGCTTCGATTAGCGTCATCCACCCTGGCAATAGAATTATCCCTGGGTCAAGTGGGTGGGAAACCCTCCGACTTTCTTTTAACAACGGGACTACCGTAACACAAAAATAAATGGTTGTGTTCGGATAGCATGTCCCTCAAACAAGTACGAACCCCGATGGTACCATGGCAATGCTTCACCAGATCTCGCAGCTAATGTTAATCTAGGAAATCGAGACATGGGTGCAGGCCCTAGATGCCTATGATAACCAGGAATTTGAGGAGTCATTGCGCTTCTTCGATCAGATCGCTGACACCTCCAAGATCTTGTTCAATTGCGGGGTGATCTATGCGACGCTGGGTGAACATGATAGAGCAGTATGTGGTGCGCAGCTAAATTATCTCACAGTATCGCCTTGACTAACATGCAAATACCAGGTACAATGTTACCAACGAGCAGTTGGCTTGGATCGCTATTTAGCTATCGCTTACTTCCAGCAAGGAGTGTCCAACTTTTTGCTAGGTGACTTTGAAGAGGCATTGGCCAATTTCAATGACACCCTGTTGTATCTCCGAGGAAATACCTCTATCGATTATGAGCAATTAGGCCTGAAATTCCGTCTTTTCTCATGTGAAGTGCTTTTCAACCGAGGCCTCTGCTACATCTATCTTCGACAGATGGAACCGGGCATGCAGGATCTCAAATTCGCAGCTCAAGAGAAGGTATCGCCAGATCACGACGTGATTGACGATGCAATCCTCGAGAATGCAGACGTATGTTTCCTCTCGTCCCATAAAAATCGTTACCCAAATTTGAATCTCACCAAGAAAAAAAAAAAAAGGGATATACGGTATTCTCCATACCAGTGGGCGTTTTATACCGACCCAACGCCGCCAAAGTCAAAAATCTCAAAGCGAAAGACTACCTCGGAAAAGCCCGACTAGTAGCCGCATCAGATCGAAACCAAAGTGCCGACCACCAATGGAAACCCGTGGTCGTCGATAAAGGGGCCCAGGATGATCGAGAGGGCGTATCCTGGGGAGCCACCCATCTTGTACACAAAGGCCTTAGCAGCCGTACTCGACAACAATCAGAGCCACCACTCAACCGCAATGTGTTCCCGCCAACACCGCCACCAGATGACCGGTCAACCAGTAATGGCTCTACAGCTCATGGCTCTTCACATACACGATCGTCTTCTCTTCGGAGCGCCAGACCACCCCGATTAGATCTTGAGCGAACAGGTGCCAGCTTGGAGCAGCAACAACAACAAACGACACAGCCACCACGAACAGAAAAGCCTCGTATCGGAACGACAAGAACAGCGTCAGAACCACGAGGTCCCTCGACACGCCACAATCAAAACATGCGCGGCTTCGGTCAGGAACCGAGTCGTGCCTGGCCTCGTGAAGCAGGCGGACACCGCCGAAACGTCAGCGACACCAGCGTTCCAGAATCGCAATATCTACAACCTCAATACGGCCAGTCCGATCCCTACAACAATAACTATGCCAGCCCCCAAAGTCTTGCCAGCTCAGGCTGGGGTCGTGGAGCCCGGTACCAGCCACCGCAGTATATCGACGAAGAAGACGAATACGGCAGCGACGTATGTGACGGCGAACCACTTAAAGAAGGCGGATTCGAGATGATTATTGGCGCGACGGTACCTGGTGCACCGGGCTCAAATACATCATCAATGCAGCAGCGACGAACGCGGTCACCGGCGCGATTCTCGCGACGGGCGAACTCGCGAAGGCCTGAGGTTCGACGGTTCCGAACGAAGGTCCACGCGCCAGATGATATTCGGTATATCATGATCGGGCCGACGGTAGATTTTGCTGAATTTGAGGGCAAGATTCGTGAGAAGTTTGGGTTTAAGTGTCCGCTTAAGATGAAGGTTCAGGATGATGGGGATATGATTACTATGGTTGATCAGGAGGATTTGGATCTTCTGCTTTCATCTGCGCGGGAGGTTGCGAGGAGGGAGGGGAGTGAGATGGGGAAGATGGAGGTTAGTTTTTATCCCCCCACCCCACTCAGGTGGCAGATCTGAGAATCCTTTTATTTTGGGAATTTGAACTTTTGCTAATCTGATTGATACTATAGGTTTGGGTTGAAGAGCGGTCGATGATTTAGGAATTATGTGATGGTGATGGTGCATTTGGTCTCTGGGATTTGGCATTGTTGATAGCATTTTGGATTTACTTATACCCTTCAGTTAGCACGAACATAAGCAATGCATTCGAGTAAAATACTACTACCATCATTTATTAAGTCGATGCTAGAGAGCATACCGTCGTACGAGCTATTGGTTGACAAAAGAAGAGGTAGACCATCTCGAAATGGTCCTGTTAGTACTTACAACTAAGGTACTCCTTGGTATTGAGCCAACTTGAAAAAGAATCAGATACATGGTAGTAATAGTGCAAATCAATTCTCAAGAGCATATTTGAAAGATTATTGGTAATTTTAGTTTACCTTTGTCAGTATTAAATGCCAGGACATTCCATACATACTACCTAGTACATAGCTATGTCCGGCCTCGGCAGCGGAACCAGCACAGCACAGCACAGCCTGACTGACTGACGTTGTTGACAGATCCACCCAACACTCACCACCTCACACCTCCAACTTGAACCTTAAACCTCCCACAACCACCAACCCCAATCCACGGACACTCACAATGACCGACCTAACACCAACCCTAACGACCATACTCTCATCCAAAAATGCCCCAACTCCCTCCTCCACACCCTCCTTCTCCCCAGCAGACGAATTCCTCAAAGAAGCGCATCGCATCGTCCGTCTCCCTCTCTTCCTCCCCCCTCCTCAAACCCGCAGATAGAAAGCGAATACTAAATCTACTTGAACGCCTTGCAGAACTCCCATATAACCTCCTTACAAAAATATCTATCGTCAATCCGACACGCTTACCTCTCAACAACTAATCCATCCCGTCGCACTCAATCTACACACCCGCACTCCACATCACAATCACAATCGACGGCGCAGTCTACAACGCAATCAACATCGACGAACCTAACGGACCCCGAACGCGACGCAATAGACTCCTCAACAGCCCTGCTCCTCCGCGACCTCGCATCCTCAATAACGAACCTCTCCGACGCCGAAACACTGCGCCAAAAGACCTCCTCGCAGCTCCTGCACAAGAAATTCGGACACAGTGCCGCCGGCGCATTTTTGCTTCGCTGGGCGAACGGTGATAATGACGAGGGTAGCTCCGGAAATGGAGGACTGGGATTAGGATTAGGCGGTGGTGGGGGCAAGTCTGAGGAACAGCGCGGAGCGGAGGAGCGTGAGAAGACACTTGCTTCGGTCCGTGAAAGCGTGCTTTGGTTTCTCAGGCGTGGGCTTGAGGGTGCGGCGAGTTTGCAGAGGGGGATGGTGGAGAAGAGGATTGAGAGGGTGAGGGAGAAGGAGAAGAGTGTTTTGTATAAGGCTTCTTCTAATAAAGCTGGCTCTGGGCCTGGATCTGCTTCTGCTTCTGCTTCTTTTAGAGAGACGCAGGGTGGTGGTGGTGGTGGTGGTGGTGCTGCTGCTGGTAGGGAAAGCTACGGATCTGGATCTAATTACCATCAAGACTCTGGGTATGGGTCTGGCTCGACCTCGTTCCAGGCGTCTAACGCGGCGGTCCTGAGCGAGGCTGATGCGCGGGAAATCGAGGGCCAGCTTTCTGCGGAACAGTTGCAGCTTTTTGAGGAGGAGAATGATACCATGTTGAAGCATTATGAGGATACGCTCGGAAAAGTCCAGTATGTTTCATCCCCCTCACGCTCCGGACCCTTGCGATTGTTTTGTTCTGTTTTTATTTTAGTTATAGTGCATGTGTCTAACCTTTCTCACCTTGGTTTCTAGGAATGCGGAAAAGTCTTTACTGGAAATATCATCGTTACAGGAAACGCTCGTCACGCACCTCGCTACGCAGGAGGAATACATTTCCCAACTTGTCGGCGACGTCGACACAACAGAAGAGAATATCGGGCGTGGAAATCGCGAGTTGAAGCGTGCGACTGAGCGGAGGAGTACGGCGCAGGGAGTGTTCTGGGGCACTGTTGGGTTGTGTACGTGGCTTGTGGTTTGGGATTTGATATTCTAGACTTGAATCGAATCGAATCGAGTCGAGTCCCATCTGTCTGTACCCTTATGCCCGGGCAGATGTGGTACCTTACGGCAGTGCATACATAGCGTTTAACACTTTCAGGTTGCAAAAATTAGATAATTTCAAGGTTATTGTTCTAGCTACTAGTAGCTGGCAGAAAGAAAGATCTTCTCGGACAAAACAGTATTGGATTTGTATTAATGGTAGGGTATCGGGGTTATACCTAGTACTCACGTTCAGGTTCAGACTTCAACACTTGCGAGCACATCGTGAGATTCGAGTCGATGATCACTGTGCACTTCAACAAATTATGCTTATAGCTCCGAGTCAGACCCGCTAGTCCCAAAATATCCAGATCAAGTCATCCTCATCAGATGGATCCTGCCAGTATGGGTACTAGTATGGTCTGATATTCTCCGAACTCCTGGCTACTACAGTACTACCATATGGTGCCAGTAGTCGTCTGACCCGACAATCATGCAATTTGAAGGTAAAACATGCAACATCAATGCTTCTACTAGTACAATGCCAGAACAAGTACTTCCAAATCTATCGCTTGGAATCAAAACAAAAGCCAGTTTATGATTTCCCGAGACCCGTAGATATACATTTACATGTGATGTACTAGTACTCCCGGACCCACGCAAGACCCCGTTTGCTATCTATCAAATGCACGGGGGAAGGTTTTCGTTTTCTCCCGATCACATGCGAGTAGAGGAACCGAAGCAGGTAATGAGGAATGGAGAAGCAAGAGAGATGAGAAGAAAAAGAAAAAAAAAGAAATCGCTTCAGTGGTATCCAATCCAATCGCTAGTCTAGGAAGTCTCGCGCACGACGCTGTCGACAGCTTCGGCGAAGTAATCCAGGTTATTTGTGTTTAGACCGGCCATGGAGATGCGGCCGTTCTTAGTCTGCAGTAAAGAGTGATGTTGTTAATAACCGAAAACCGTTGAAAAAAAAAAAAAAAAAGAAAAGACATGAGTTTGATAAACCCCGGGGGAAAGGGAAAGGGACAGAAGGGAGGGAGAGGGTAAAACTCACCATATAGACGTGCCACTTATCACGTAGAATCTTAACCTGAGTCTCACTGAGACCAGTGAAACTGAACATACCAATCTGAGTAGTGATATGATCCCAAGAACCAGGTGTACCACGGGCCTCAAGACGCTGACGCAGACCGCTACGCATTTCCAAAATGCGACCGCTCATTGTACGCAGATCAGCCTCCCACTCAGCAAAGAGGGTAGGATCATTCAGAACGCGACTAGCGATGCGGGCGCCGTACGCGGGCGGGTTAGAGATCTCCGAGCGCTGCAGGATAGCCAGTTGGCTAGCGATGTGGGAATTGGCGGTGGAAGCGTCAGCGCCCGGTGCAGAGACGAAGTGGAAGGCCCCGGTACGTTCACCGTACAAGCCGAAGTTCTTAGCGAAGGACTGCGCGACGCAGAGCTCGAAGCCTTGCTCGATGAAGTAGCGGATGGCCCATGAGTCGCGGACGAGATCGCCGGAGGCGAAGCCTTGATAAGCAGTGTCGAAGAAAGGGAAGTGCTGGCGTTCGCGCATCAGGGTGGCGATCTGGCGCCATTGGTCCTGTGAGGGGTCGACGCCGGTTGGGTTGTGGGCGCAGGCGTGCAGGAGGATGATTGAGCCTGCCGGCGCTGCCCGCAGCGCTTGGAGCATGCCATCGAAATCAAGGCCCTTGGTCTCTTTGGAGAAGTAAGGGTAGTTGGCCAGCTTCAGGCCGACGTTTGTAAAGATTTGGTTGTGATTGGCCCATGTTGGGTTGGAGAGGTAGATGGTGGGCTTTTGCGGGTGAAACTTGGAGAGGAAGAGACCACCAAGGTGGACGGCGCCGGTTCCCGAGATGGTTTGCAGGGAGCAGATCTAGCAGATGCGGGTGAGATGATGTTCAATTCAAGAAGGGGGAAGAGTCATTGGGAATGGAATTGGTGGGATTGGTGGGATTGGCCAATTTCGGATCTACATACCCGTTTCTCTTTAATAGCTGGACTGTCGGATCCTACAATGAGCTTCTGAGCGGCAGAAGTAAAATCAGCGAGACCACCGATTGAGAGATATTCGTGGTTCAGACTGGGATCGTTGTGAATAGCATCATCGGCCTGGGTAAGTGAAAAAGCCAGTTAGCCTACTGTATGTCGCGCAGAGTGACGCAAGGGTGTGGAGCGCGGGTGCCAGTGGAGGAAGGGGGACCCTCCTTGACATGAGAGACTCACCTTCTTAACAACAGGTAAGATCCAAGGCTTTGCATTGTTGTCACGGTAGGCACCAATACCCAGATCAACTTTCTTGTCTGAGGGATCCTCTCGGTAGGCTTTCATCAAACCGAAAAGAGGATCTTCTGGGGCTGCGGCAACAGTGGCCGCAGTGAAGACGGAAGGATTGGAGGCACCCATGATGTGTGTGGAGAGTGAAGAAAGACGATCGCGAGCAGAGGAAGAAGAGGAGAGATGAGGAGGGTTTTGTTGCACCATGATTGTGATTATGATTAATCACTGATCACCGGGTTGCCTGATTTGAACCAAAATGGTCTTATTTTTTTTTCCCCGGAAATTCCTAGCGCAACCTTCTGCTTGCGTTCACCGGATGGGGAGATCTGAGAATGAGGGGGTGGAGAGGCGCGGTTAAATCAGGTTGGAGAGCTTGGAGCGGTTATTCAAATGATGTTGTAGTATTTATAATAATATACTAGACTCGGTGTTGGGGTAGTGTGCGTGTGTATGTTTAAGAAAAGAAAGGTGGGTATTTTCCAAAGAAGCTGAAGATGGCTTTATCTACTTATCCTCTATGCCCTATAGTCTACTCTCTTTCTCTCTCTTCCTCGGCTCACCAGACCGAGGGATATCCAACTTCGCTCACACTGTGAATCTGCTGACCACTTCACATGTCTTTTTCACAGATATCATTATTTTTAATACCACTATAGACTGATCTCAGTCTCTTTAATTTCTCTCACACACAAGTACTAAATCTCTGCATCTCCATTCCCACTGCTTGAAATATCCTCTCGGTGACAGCAACACGGATTGGACCGTCTTCCTACAGGTTGGACTCGCCGCGCAGCCAAAGCGTGTGTCATAACGCCGAAAAAAAGACGCAGTGGAGCTACGAAAATGCCCGGAGGGTTTAGCCGTGCGGAGACAGTGTCCTAAGACTACTAACTACTAACTAGTAGTATTTTCTATCTTACTCCGTAGTCTTCTACGTTTTCCCCAGGATCGCATAATCGCCGCTATCAGTAATATCTGCAGAATGCCCCGGGAGGGCTGACCGTTTATCCCCCCCCCATGAGGAGATTCGTAAGGTTACCCCCCATAGTATCAGTTACAGTAACAATGCCAAACAGCATACGGAGTACTACTTGACACATTTGTACAAACAGAGTATACTAACCCCCTTCTACCCCTTCCCCCCATCTCCATCCCCATTCTCCATCCATCTCCAATCGCAACAAACCCAATTCCAATTCCATCTTCATCTCCATTCGCAAGTCGGACCGGCCCCGACTCCAACCGCGCCCCGGACTCGGCGCCGATTGTATCAGCCCAACCCACTCTCTTGGAAATCCAGCCCTGAAGTACTATCCCATGTACGGAGCAATCAGTAGGGTAATATGTACTCCATAGGTACAGTACGGAGTCCAGAATTAGCAATTTGGGGTCCGGAGCGGACACAACCCATGCGCCCAAAAAAAAAAAAACCATATTAGCAATATCGAACATTCTGCCGGCTTTCGATGATGTCAAATAACGCCCCCAGTCTCCAGTGGGCTCCAGTCTCCGGCGAGTACTCCGTATGTACAAGGGGAGAAAAAAAAGTCCTCGGCCTTTTCTCCACACTCTTTTCCCCCGACCCTCTCTTCCCCCTCTTCCGTCTCCCCTGGGCTGGTGTGGAGTCGATTCTTTCCCCCTCGTTGGTATTCCCCACGCCAAGTCTATCTAGGTCTGAGTCTGAGTCTGTCGCCGTGTGTCTTGCCCGGTGCGCTATAAAATAAAAAATAAAAAAAAGTAGCCTCCACGCGGGTTCGAACCACGGACCACTGCATTTCCCTGATCTCCCTATAGAAGAAAGAGTTACAAGTGCAGCATTCTACCACTAAACTATAGAGGCTGGTTATAATTCATCCCCTGCTCATTTATGACTCGGATTTGACAGATGAATTTATCAAATATAGTAATGTACTGCTACCCCGACCTCTACTCAGGTATCTAACACGTAGGTAGTAAGTACCTACTACCTAACTTAACTACCCTTGAACTTCAACAACTTGGAATATGACATGGCTAAATGTAAAGTTATTCTTGGATCTACCAGCCCTAACAAATGTACATGCCCGTCGTACCCAGTAGTATGTGCAAGTGCAAGTGCAAGTGCAGAAAAAAAGCAACATTCACAAGGAAAATAAAAATCCAGAAAAGGAAAAAGACAAGAAAGGATAAAAGATAAAAGATAAAAGAGAAAAGAGAAAAGAGAAAAGAGAAAAAGAAAAAAAAATCAGACTCTTTTTCTCCCCACAAATCTCATAAACGCCGTGTATCGGGATCCCATATCTCGTTCTTCCCAGCCTCGTAAAATCAACCAACGCCATGCAAAATAAATGTCACATGAAATCTCTCTCGATAGAGATAAAAAAGCAAAAAAAGGAGGAACCCTTCAAGGCCCTAGTTGGGAAGAAGGGGGGGGGGGGGATGGGATGATAATACCCCATGATAAAGGTATGGTAGATAGATAGAAACATGAAAGATCATGTGCAAGGTTCATCGAGGTCGTAAAAGGTAGTAATCAAGGAGTGTCATGAAAAGGAATGTGCAGGAATCGAAAATCGAAGGGCGAAGAAGGATTCGGAAAAAAAAAAGAAAGGAAAAAAAAGCCCATTGAGATGATATGTCTAGTTCATATCATCATGATCGAGACTCAGATCCCTCGGGGCCTGACGTTGGCGCTGTATGCGCAGGCGGCGGGACTGTCGGTGTTGATGTCCCGCTGTCCTCGGGGCTCGAGTCGGAACCGTGAGCGCGGGTGCGAATGCGGAATCGATCGCGAAGACGTCTGCTGAGTCGGCTTCGATTGGTTCGCTCATCGGTTGCTTCATCCTGGGCCTCTTCGCGGACGCGACGGAGTGCAGCGAGACGTTCTTCGACGGTGGCGTTGTGCATGCGGCGGGCGTTCAGGGGGCTGTGGCCGTGCAAGTAGTTTGTCAAGCGGTTGTGTCGAGACTGAGGTGCTTCTGCGGCTGCGGCTGCGGCAGCTGTTCCTTCGGCTGTAGTCTCCTCTGCATTCTCGCCTTCCTCGCCGTTCTCTTCGGCCTTGGGTGGGTTAAGGTCAATACGGCTAGAAAGAGGTTAGTATATGGTTTTGCGGGATTCATTGATCGGTCCTGGGGTGGAATTTACCAAAGGGGGCATGTGCCAGATACATTGATCAGCCACGGGTCGACGCATTCTGGGTGGAATTGATGGTTGCATGGTAGCACACGTAGATCTTGACCCTTAATGAAGTCATCAGTGCAGATAGGGCAGGAAAAGTTTCCTGCGTCGGCGGCTGTGTCGGGTTTGGGTGAAGGAGCGGCCGTGACCGTGGAATCACCAGTAAGATGCTCATGATTATGCTCAGATTTATGCATTTCTGTTTCACGAGGCGTGGTCGTTGGCTCGGCGTCGGAGATGCTCTCCGAGCGGGGAGGGGAATGCTCGCGGGCGGGATCCTCCGGGTTGACAGACAGTTCAAGATCTCGCTTGGCAGCAGCAACACCATCCTCGTTGTCGCCGAATTTGACGATAGGTATCGTCTCGAGCATTGCTCTTGCTATACCTCTGGCTCGACTTTGTCTTGGTCGTCCGGCTACACGGCGAGGCCCATATCGCTCAGGATGACGATGAGCACGGACAGCACCCGTAATGATGATACCCAAGAACAAAGCAGTGATAATTCCTGTGATACTGTACAGAATAATCATCGCTGTTCAATTGAATTAGCCAATTGAACTCAATTTAGAGACAAAAAGTGAATATGAGAGCCATCAGGGACATACCAGTGTTGGGGCTATCACCAGAATCACTGCCTCCACTACTCGCGGTGTCGGGGTTCGTATTTGGGGCGTAAGACATGATGGATATAGTAGTGTTGGGACCGTTGAGTGCGTCCTCTAGAGCGGCCTCTCCTCGCGAGGAGTTAAAAGTGAAGATATTCTGGAAATCCTCGTACTGAGCATTCGACGAGAGATTGCAATGACTTGCTGATGAGCTGTAGAGCAAGACGGCCGCGAATTTGTGAGTGATGACGGTGCCAAGAGTGTTGTCCACAGATAAGGGCCCGGGGTAATCCGCCGAATCGCACGAAAGGCAAGCAATCTGTGAACTCGCACCTTTCGAATATGGATTCACGACAGTAGCCCTGAATAGACTACCTTTGATTTGGAAATTCTGGAGAAGAAGAAAAAAGAAGGTGAGACAATTAGGGACTGGAACTGCGTGGGGTGGAGACTCGGGCAACTGGGGGAGGGGGGGGGACCCAGAGTAGTAGTGGTAGTAATGTAATGGATAG
>KB644871.1:57016-157559 GCA_000347475.1 Penicillium paxilli ATCC 26601
ACAATTAGGGACTGGAACTGCGTGGGGTGGAGACTCGGGCAACTGGGGGAGGGGGGGGGGACCCAGAGTAGTAGTGGTAGTAATGTAATGGATAGACGAACCTGAACTTGGCTATCGGTTAAATGGATGAGAGAATCGGTCAACGGCACCAAAGGAAGATCATTTAATGGACCAGAACCCTTGAATTTGAAAAGATGAGAAAGACCCTGACCCAGATCCTGAGAATTATTAGAGGCAACGACGGAGTTGGAGTCCGCGCGGGCGACCAGGAAGAGAGAGAAGAGGAAGAGGGAGACAAGATATGATGACAACCCCATGGCCACGCTTTTTCCGGGAGGCGGCGGATGTGTGGGGGGAGGGGAGGGGGGCTTTGCTGATCAGACCGACATTAGTCAGGGCCACAAAAAAGAGGATTACAGAAAGTGCAGAGAGAGGAGAGAGAAAGAGAGAGAATGATGCAGCCCAGAGAGTGGAAGTGGAGCAGGATAAAAGAAAGGGAAAACGGAAAACAGGGAAAAGAGGGGAGAGCTAGAGCCGATCGTAGTATGGATCCCCGTGGAGAAGGGAGATCCAACCGATCGTGACGGAGTGATTAAAACGGGAGGTTCAGGCGTGATGGTTGGTTCTAGCTGACTCGGTAACTCTGTGATTGTTTCGGATTCCATGGGACATTGATTGAATGTAGTTTGATCTGGGTTAATGCTCTCTTATACTGAGAATGAGTACCATTGTACTAGAACCATGGTGGTGGTGTGGCTGAGTATACGACAATGATGCTTTACATAGTGTCTTAATTGTAATACGACAAAGAATTGGATACGATTAGGACTTTGTTCCTGTCAGCATCACTTTCTAGGCCTAGTATACTCCTCACAAAGGCCAAGTCTCTACGCCCGTCTTACGCTGAGCGTTCAGTAAAGATCGGCGTAAACGCTGCGAAACCGGGGCTCCACTGTCCGAGCGCTCGGTCTACTTGCTCTGAGCAGAAACTGTAGAATTTAGGTGTACATAGTAGGTATGCTGGTGGTGCAGTCTATATAATAGTGCTAACTCATAATAGCATATGGTATAAGATACCCTACAATAAATACCCTTCAAGTTGTGTGTTGTCTAGAGATAGCGGTGGCAGTAGAATATACTACCCTAGGGTACTGTGCTGGTATTATAAAATTACAGGCCGATACCGTAAGTATGCATTGAATACTCTCGGTACCATACTGTATGCTGTATATAGAATACCTTAAGGTACAGTACCCTACAGTAGATCTTCCCTATTGTATACTCCATACCCCATACTCACTGGGAGTCTGGGAGTCAGGGACTTATTTCTGCCAACACATCCTCAGAAATGAACTGACCATATGAAGTCATTCTATACTTTGGCAGATGTCATGGCACACACTACTCTTACCCCTTTGAGCGTTGATCATAATGTGCACCCTCAAACCCCCCGCAAGGATCCGCATCCCGGCGCTAACTGGCAGAATGTCCCATCTGCCATCTGCCATCACCCACCACATGCACCACTCTAACACCACTAACACCACCACCATCCCCATTCCTCCCATCCACCCAATATCAATCCCCAGTAAAACGATCATCAGTCACCGGTCATCAGCCATCAAACCATCAGCCAGCTCTAACTGGACTGCCTTCCAAACCACCTTCAAATCAATCTGTGCAACAACCACCGCCACCCGAGGCCCAGCCTTACCCAAAAGGACCGCGCGTTTTGATTTGTGGAGACTCGAGTGGGGGATGGTCGAGGCTCTCATCGACCGGCGTACGAAAGGGCAAAAAGGCCCAGCAGAAAATAGCACTGGGTCATTTGAAGGGGATTCTCACTGAGAGGAGAACACCCAGCGGCTGCACCCGGTCTTTTTCATCTTCCCTTTCTCTCTTTCTCCTCCCCCCTCGATCGGCACTCCACCCCCAAACGTTGATCCACTCCGCCTGGTCATGACCCGAGTTGCTTCAACTTGAGAGAGAGCCCACTGGCAACCTTTCATCCATCCCCGGGGCCTGTTAGGGGCGCGTTGTTGCGTCGCACCATGCCTGCCGAGTCGTCGTCCAATAATCCCCAGGTCCCGTCGCAGCGCTGGGACCGACGCTTTGACAGGAAGCCGATCTCAACGTAGGTTTTTTTTTCCCTTTCCTTTTTTTTCAAACCTCCTCGAGTGAATATTTTTTTTTCCGGGGGGGGGGATTTTCTTTGTGGACGATGAGGTTCATTATATCTTATCTCCACGAAGATGAGACCGGTCGAACTTACTCTCCCTTCCTCGTGCAATCTAACAAGGTTCGCCAGGAACCCTATTATCGCCAACCTCGATGTTGAACACAATGAACTCGCGCAAACATGGAAATCCTTTATTCGCCATCTGCCACAAGATGACCGTGTCGATTGGGAACACCGACCACAGACTATAGACGATGTCACCGCACTCGTACGATCTCTTCAGTCATTCTGGATGGCTCGACCCCGACAAAGAGTCTACAGCCAGGCTAGGGCCCTTTCCGACCAATTTCTCCCCACCATCAATACACACGCGACCTTCCTCGCCCGACTACCCGATTCCCAGCTTTGCCATGGCCCAACATTCTACGGGGCTTTACAGTCCGTTCTTAAGGTAGGTTGAAATGTTGGATCGTGACCCCGAAATTACTGCCATGCTGACTTGAAATTCTCCCCCCAGGCGTCGTCCCGTTATCCCCGAGTGATGGAGGGGCTCCTCACGGCTCTCCTTAATATTCACAGCGCCCTAAATCTCCCCGATGACCCGGCCACCCACACCTCGATAGAAACAATCGCCAAAATTTATACCCTGATATTTTTCTTCCTTACTGAGTTTATGGATTGGTATGTACGGAGGTCGACTTGCCAATTGTTGAAGAGCCACAGCCTGGATACCTACTCCGAGTTCCACCACTTGGTGACTTGTATCCAGCGCCAGGCAAAAGTTCTGTCGGACGAGTCGTCCGATGCAATGGATGTGGATGAAGACTGCGAAGCGGCTTATAGTCCCCGGGCCCTATGGGAGGACTCCCAGCTCAGCCAAGTCGGCCGTCAAGGGACGGAGCGTCGTATCGCCGCACAAAATACAATCACCCGCCGCTTGATTTGGGAGATTCAACAGGATGCAGAGGAACGTGCTCGAATCAAAGAACAGAGGGGTCAACTGCTAGCACAGATGCTGAGAAATGTGAGCCAGCAGTTGCGCACGGTCAGCGAGCAGAGTAGTGGTATTGTCTGTTTAACCACAGCGGCCCCAGACCTTGGTAAGTGCATCGATTGTACGACATTGCGATGAACCATCAACTAATGAGAATGCTTTTTCAGTGACGTCTGGCTTTGAATGGTCACGCGGTTCTAAGCGACGCCTAGCCCGACTTGAACTTCAAAGTGCCTCCAAGGAGCTACAAAATTTCTTCGACAGCGACGACCAAATCGCTGATTTTGATTCGGACGTGGAGGTTGTTGCAGAAGGCAGTGTTGTCACCTCGCTGCAGAAATGGGCAACAAGCCCTAGGTCACAGGCCTTGGCAGTAGGCGGGTCTCAATCGACCAGCTTCCCCAGCCCCGTGGCCTTGATATCAGCCTGCTATGCATCTTTTGCTCGTCATGCACAACTCCCGGTCGTTGCCCACTTCTGTGCTCTCCCCACTAACGACGTCCACGGAATGACCCCGCATCAACAAGGATTGATTTCCCTCACATACAGTTTGATTCGCCAATTGATAGATACCCTCCCGACAGTGGTTGACAGCGATGCATTGCTGGATTTGAGCGCAGAACGATTCCGTCTCCTTGACGGAACTCTCTCCAGCTGGAAGGCAGCCTTAGCATTGGTCGATACCCTGCTGCATTTCCTCCCACCCCTGCTCGTTCTTGTTATCGACGGCATTGACCGAATTGATGATCCGTCCACCGACACAGCTGTTCGTGAACTTATCCGGGTCCTCCTCACCCATACACGCCACCAACCACAGCCCATGGATAGCGACAAGCCAGCGCAGCCCTTCTTGTTCAAAGTCTTATTCACTGTTGCGGGACGACCGAGCGCACTTGTCGAGACGATGTCTGAAAACCAACTTGTTTTGAGCGAACCGGCTCAAGCGGATGAACCGACCACTTCTGATGCTGTCCTCACTTCCGACCTCGGTGCAGTCATGATGAATGCATGAGGTGCCTGCAGGGGATGACTAGCAGATGGTTCTCTCCTCTTGATATGACGAATTTCCTTTCCTCTTCACTCTTGGGTCCTCTACAACAAGGCCCGATACTATTTATCCTAAAACAAAGACCTCTGGTTCCTAACATAGATCTGCACCTCTAGGCAAGCACGGTTCTGGGGTTTCTTTTTCCATCACGATGCATGAGGCACGAATCAACGGCGAACTACTTTGAGCAAATTTTACACCCCTTCCTCCGTCACATACATGCCATGGAGGGAGGGCATTCGTTAATACTGAGCTATAACATTCTATGTGTTTTTGTCTTGTTTTGTCTCTTTTCTTTTCTTTCTTCTTCTTTCTTTTTCCGCTGGCGCTTGGGAAATGGATGTGGGAATTTGTCTTGATCTCATTTGTTTATCTCGCCTTTTCTGTTTTTCGCATTGATTCCATTACATTTTGCTCTGGGCTATTCTTCTGTGCACCTTGCTTTTCCAGTGACCCGTGGTAGACTACTGTACCTTTTACTGCTTGATCGCTGAGATACCCAACAACTAGATCTAATTCCAGCGAAATTCAATTTTTTTTTGGCTTCTTCCCCATCGTTGCATATAAACAGAAGGAAGAAGAAAAAGGAAAGGAAAAAAAAGACTCGGAATTTAATACCCGATGAATATTCTTCGCCTAATAAATTGTGATCCCAACTTACTGCGGGTCTGGTTGTTTGTGGAGTGGAAAATGCGGGGACCAAGTGATGGCGATGGAGATTGAATTCCGTCCGCACGACTTAAAAAGACGCGGGGGACTTGTGCGTGGCATCGGAGCCTCTCCACAATTTCGAGCACATTCATCACCTTGCATCATATCATATCAAATCATATCATATCAAATCATATCATAATCTTATCCCATATAGACCAACCATGAACGGCCATACATCGATTCCATCACGGTTATACAAAGCCGAGTCACTACAGTTAGACGACTTCAAGCAGATCTGCGCACGCAAAGTCGATACTACAACCTACCAACTCGCAGAAACAGTCGAGCAAAATGTCCCAATCTACAACCTATCCGCAATCGAGGCAGCCAGGCCTCTAACAGCAGAAACAATCTCCAACCTGCAGGACGAGTGGCATCACATCTTACACACAGGACCAGGCATTTTCGTCCTACGAGATATGTACGCCCCAGCCCGCTACTCTCAAGTCCTCTCCTCCACAAACGACGCCTTCAACCGGATCATCGCATCAGAGCGCGCATCCAATACATCCAAGGGCGACCACTTCGCTACAGGCGGCGCAAACGATCGCATCTGGAACGCTTTCTCAAAGCACGGCCTCGAGGACCCGGCCTCCTTCGTCGAGTACTACTCCAACCCATGGCTAGCCGCCGTCTGCGACGCATGGCTCGGCCCGGGATATCGTGTCACGGCACAGGTTAATGCAGTTCACCCAGGCGGTGCAGCGCAGGAGAGTCATCGCGATTACCATCTGGGCTTTCAAGAAGCGGATACCTGCGTCCGCTACCCAGCACCGACGCAGTTGACGTCGCAATTCCTTACGCTACAGGGAGCAGTAGCGCACAGCGAAATGCCGATTGAGAGCGGACCGACGCGATTCCTACCATTTTCACAAACATATGCCCCTGGGTATTTAGCCTGGCGCAGGGCCGATTTCCGCGCCTTCTTTCAGGAGAATTATGTGGCTTTGCCGTTGGGGTTGGGGGATGGGGTGTTTTTTAATCCGGCGTTGTTTCATGCTGCGGGGGCGAATGTGATGGATCCCTCGAATGGGGGATTTCGACGCGTTGCGAATTTGTTCCAGATTAGTAGTGCTTTTGGGAAGAGTATGGAAATGGTTGATGCTATTCCTCTTGTTGATCGGTGCTGGGATGTTTTGGTGAGGCGGTATCAGAGTGCGGGGAAGCAGTTTGCCGATCGAGATCTGGACCCCGAGAGGTTTTCGATGGAGGCACGCGAGGTGAGAGCTTTTATTCAGGCTGTTGCGGATGGGTATCCTTTCCCCACGAATTTGGACCGTCGGCCTCCTGCGCCGAGTGGGATGGCACCGGAAAGTGAACAGGATATTGTTATGCGAGGGTTGGAGGCGGGTTGGAGTCGGGAGCAGGTGGTTAGTACGCTGGAGCAGATGCGTCTAGATTCACAAGCTTGAATGGGTGGAGCTGAAAGAAATCGAGCTGAAAGGTGGTCCCGGTCAAGGCTAAGGCTAAGGTCAAGGTCTAGGTCAATGGGAGACCATCTTCAGACTGGTCGTACTGTGTACAGTATGAAAGGATTGGGTTATCCCAGCTCATGGCCTGTTGTGTTAGTACTTTGTATAGGGCAAGGATTAGGTCCAATCGACAGGTTCGATCTCATGTAAATACAGAACCCACACATCATGTATGTAATAGCCCTGTACAAATTTCCCAAGATGCACGGCTGGTTCGAACTGCTTAGGCCCCTGGAATTGGGAGACCCCGGGATCATCGTGGAAGATCATTGGTGCATCACTTGAACGCCCGGTGGAGTCGGGTGGACCTGCATCCATGGTGTCAGAAAGACCCAAAGGATGCATTAGGGGGGTGGCGAGAAAGAGATTGATTTAGGTGAGTGTGAAGAGTAATGGTACAGTAGAGTCGAGAAGGTAAAGAAGGTAGTCAAGATAGAGTAGGATGTATGAGGAAGCTGAGATACCTCTGTACAGTAGTAGTCAGAATGTAGTAGTAATGAGATCAAGTGATCAGGGAAGACTACAATGCAGCATACTCAATAGTTGCTCTACACTACATCAAAGCCAACCACACTCAACTCCAGTCTCCTCAATTCCAAGTCAATTCGTCAACTTCTCAGTCTAGATGAGCTCTGGAATGTTGTCAGTGGGCCACCACGAAGAATGGCTGTCTCACATTTTTGCGCCTCTTGCCCCCCAACCATGCTGAAACACGCCCGAATCCGCCTGTTTACCTTTTCTCTTCCCCTTCCTGGTTCTACCAAAACTAAAAAAAAAGAGTCCTCTACACGCTTTCAACCACATTCACTTACAAGAAAATCCCCGGGAGACTCAACTGTCAAAAGTCCTCCGTGCCCTTCATTTCCACCTAACGTTTCTTGACGATCCCTTGCTCTCTCTCCACACACTCCCGGTTGGACCTCGGTGTGAGTGGACGAGATCGACCACCAACGACAGCAACGGGGAGATCCAAGGCCAAGCGAGAGACACTCAATCCAGTCTGCACCAATTGTCTCGCGCTTTCACGGTACGACGTGACCGTGCTGTGCGTGAGGGGTGGGCAAAAAAAAAGAGGACCCAGTGACAATTCATCGTCCTTACGCGGCTCGCTGTAATTTTTTTTTCACCTACTCCACCAGTCTTTCCCGAATCGAACCAACCAGCTTTAGGATCGATCTACGGAGTACAGATACCATAAAAAGGGCCAGGCCCCCCTCTTTGGACCCTCGAGATGAGGCACAAGCTAGGCATCGCGGCGAACCGCCTGTCGACTCACCGATTCGAGCAGATCCCCGACCTGCCATACGACGGGATGACCAACCCAAACGACGTTACTATTGAGATTCCGCTCACGGACGCCCCGCGAGGCCAGAACGGTACTGGTACGCAAAAATGGGGGTCTAGTCCACAGGCTGTTGAGCAGTCTGGCGATGGTGAAAAGATCGGTCTAGTTAACGGCACTGGTCCTGGTCGCCGTCGTCGCGTGGACTCGGATATCAATGAATCGTCTCACAAACCTGCCGATTCCCCGGAGGACGGCAAAGTCAATCGTTTAGGTCGTATCTACCAGGCCATCTACAATTTCTCCATCGTCACTCGCTATCTGATTTATGTTTTCCCTATCGGTATTCTGATTGCCATTCCTATCATTGTTGGCGCAACCGTCGCAAAAGACGCGTACATTGGCGGCGTTCATCTTTACTGGTTCTTTACTTGGGTTGAAGTGGTCTGGGTTAGCTTGTGGGGATGTAAGATCTTCGCCAAATTTATTCCCTATGTATTCCAGACTCTTTGTGGTTTTGTCAGTTCGGGCACGCGCAAGTATGCACTCATTCTGCGTGCGCTGGAAACCCCGATTACTATTGTTTTCTGGTGTGTTATCTCGCTGGTCACTTTCCTGCCGGTATGTACAACTCCTCTATCCCATCTAGATTTACTCCGATCATCTAGCTAACTCAAGGTGATTTCCTTACTAGATCATGCGATACGGTGCCGATAATAACAGCGATGTCACATCCTGGGAGAAGAGCGTCAAGAACATCCTGTTCGCGCTACTTGTCTGCAGTTTGATCTTCTTGGCCGAGAAGGCCCTTGTTCAGCTCATCTCGATCAGCTACCACCGCAAGCAATTCGATGCCAAGATCAAGGAATCCAAGCACAACGTCTACCTGGTCGGTCTTCTCTTTGAAGCCTCCCGTAACATGTTCCCGGTTTACTGCCCTGAGTTCCGCGACGAGGATGACTTGATCTTCGACTCTCTCCTCGCTCAAGACGCTAAGAAGGAAAAGAAGCGGAGCTCCATGATGCCTCTGCGTATGGTTCGCGAGGTTGGTCGCCAAGTCGGACACAATGTTGGTCGTATTGGTGATAAAGTTACTACAGCCTTCGGAAACGTCGCTTCTGAGCTCACTGGCAAGCAAGTGTTCAACCCCACTGCCACTCACTCTATTGTCGTTCAGGCTCTTGAGCGTAAGCGTTGTGCCGCAGCCCTGGCCCGCCGTATCTGGATGTCTTTCGTCGTTGAGGGTCGTGATGCTTTGTACATCGAAGATATCATTGAGGTCCTTGGCAACGAGCACGAGCACGAGGCCGAGGAGTGCTTCAACGCTTTGGACAAGGATGGCAATGGTGATATCAGCTTGGACGAAATGGTTCTTACTATCACCGAGATTGGCCGAAATCGCAAGTCTCTGAACCACAGCATGCACGACGTCGACCAGGCTATCCGTGTTTTGGACAACTTGCTGCTCTCTGTTGCTTTCGTGGTTGGTGTTCTTGTTTTCATCTCCTTTGTTACGACCGGTTTTGGAACTGTTATCGCAGCTGGTGCTACCTCCCTGCTGTCTCTGAGTTTCGTTTTCGCTACCACCGCGCAAGAGGTTCTTGGCTCTTGTATCTTCCTGTTTGTCAAGCATCCATTTGACATTGGTGACCGTATCGAAGTCAGCGACAAGCCCTTCGTGGTTGAGCGTATCTCGCTTCTGTTCAGTGTTCTCCGCAGTGTGACAGACCACCGCATCACTCAGGTGCCTAACAACATTCTGAATGGTCTCTGGGTCGACAATTTCACTCGTGCCAATGCTATGCACGAACAACTCACTGTTCCCGTTGCATTTGACACTTCCTTTGCTGATGTTCAGTTCCTCCGCGATGAGATGGAAGCCTTCGTCCGTGACAAGGATAACTCCCGTGACTTCCAACCCGATATCGACGTCGAGGTCGTTGGTGTGGGTGACATGGATAAGCTTGAGCTGCGTGTTGATATTCGCCACAAGTCCAACTGGTCCAACGAAACCGTCCGTGCTGCCCGTCGCTCCAAGTTCATGTGTGCTCTGGTTCTGGCAGTTCGCAAGATTCCCGTTCGCGCCCCTGGTGTCGCTGCCGAGGAAGAGTCCAAGGAAGATGGTGATGACAAGCCCGACGATGCCGACGATGCTTCCAACGCCGGTAACCGCAAGGACGGATTTGACGAAAAGGCAGGACTCGCCGCTGGCATGGCTGCCGCTGACACTCTTTCCCCCAACACTGCTCAGTCTACTGGGTTCGATCAGAAGCGCTCCTCGGGTACCATTACCAAGCGTGGATCTCAATCCAGCGAAGCAGCCATCGCTGATCGCCTCAACCTCCGCTCTCTGGCTGTTGATATCGCCCGTGACAACGGTTCTAATGCAGGCCTGTACCGCACTACGACCAATGCTTCCAACCAAAGCCACAACTTGAGCGTCCACGACGGTATCGCTGGTAACAGTGGCATCCAACGCGGTCTGTCTACTGGTCACCGCAAGGCCGGTGCCCACGTCTCCTACGACGGCGCTGATGTCGAGGTCCCTCGCCCTCTTTCCCCCGTCCGCGCAGGCATGACCCCATCCAACAGCGACGTCCCCATCCTCGCAGCCCCTGCACCCCCAGGATCCCGTGGCAGCACTCGCTACGACCCTGCCGCCCAGCAGTCCGAGACCGGCTACACATCCACCAACTATTATCAAACACAGGATAACCCCTTCGACCCCGTCTCTATCCGCGGCGTCAGCTCTGAGCAGCACGAGATGGACCGATACGACCCTGTATCTCCCCCATCCGTCTACTCTCACCCTCAAGCCCCTGCCACGGCTGAGACTGATGCCGCAGGTCGTCGTCACTCGCTGATCTCTAGAATGAGACGCGGCAAGAACGAGAAGACCTACGGCGAGCATGACGCTTGAGATGATTTTCTTCTCTCATTCATCCATAGGAGTAATTTTTTTTACTCTTATCTCTTTTCTCACATTGTCATTCTCTGCGACTTTTTCTTTCTTTTTCTGTTTTCTCTATGCCAAAATTTCCCCGGTTTATTGTATGATATGAGCCATGCGCTGCTTGATCTAGAAGTGGATCTGAATTGAAACCCTTATTAGGGTCTATTATGATAAATTGGATTGTGGTGCTTGTAGTGACAACCAGTCTAAATGATACTGCCCCTTAGTTAGCCTACCAGAAATTACTGGTAGAATTCACTCCACCATATTTGATACTAGATAAACTTTCTTCTAATTTGACTACGAGTACTAGAGAGAATAGTAGAGAGGACAGTAACTTAAAAAAGGGCTGATGTGGAGATATCCTGGTATAATTTCAATAATCTACAATCACAATATAATACAGAAAAGAGGAATCCCCATGGCCTAACTACGAGGCACAAAAGATCAGGTCCATCTCCTATTTGGCGCCAGATTCCTTCCACGGGTACGAAACGGGATCACCCTTCCGAACCCAAATCTTCGACTTCCTCTTATTCACAACGTGTTCAACGAAGACTTCCCGTGTATGCTGAGCCTTGAACTTGCGAATCCAGCGCGGATCCCAGAGTTCGCTTGCGATTCCAAGATCCTTGCAGCATCGCACCAGAGCATTGGATCGGCAACCTTCTGTTGCGGTAGGAATACCGTCAGGCGAGAAGTAATCCTGTTCGCCGCGAGCAACAGATACAAGGCTAAATCGGACACAGTTAGCACCTGGCATTTTAAAGTTTTGAAGGGGGGAGGGGGTAAAGTAGTTGAACGTGATAGCTTACCGTCCATGACAAACGAGAGCGTACTCTCTCGTCACTGTCTTCGGCGTAACGATACTCTCGCTTCGCGGGGCGAGACCCCAGCCTCCAGGTCCGAAGGCCCTGTTTAGGATCCGGCGGTACTTGATTTCTGGGAGATAGAGGATTCCATCAGGCTTGATCTCTACTTCTTCGGGGTCAGTCTCGGCGAGAAGGATATCGGCTGCTTCCTTGGGGAATGGCTCTGCTGAGAGTCCGTGGAATGAGCGGGTCCAGTCGATCTTCTCTTCTGGGGCTGACTCGAGCTCGAGCGGCTTGTCCGAGAGTCCGCTTTTTGAGATATTGTCTGTTGTGGCTTTGTTTGGGGTTGGTGCGGTGGTACGAGATGCTTGTGATGATGGCGTAGACGCTGATTGAGGGCTCGATGTTGTGGTGGGTCGGGGTGTTGAGGTTGTGCTGGAGTTGTTCTGGGCTCGCAGCGCGCTGGAGCTGATTGAGCGTGCAGTTATCGGGTTGGAAAGATAGCGTGAGCCGATGCTTGATCTAGAAGCTGGGGATGAAGATTTCGCATGTTGGAGAGACTCGAGCGCACGCCAAGTGCGATACCGTAGAGCTGACATGGTGGGATGAAGTGGGATGGAGCGTTAGTGGAGGTTGGCCGAGCTGTGACGGAGCTGATGGGATGTCGTGAAGCTACAAGTCAGGTCACGTGATTGTATCATACGAGGGCGCGAACTGCAATTTTGCTAGTAGAAAGTGGTGAGAGATGAGATGGTATTGTACATTGATTGGGTTATACATGGGAATAGATGATAGATGAGATTTTTCAGGGCGCCATTGGTGCACATCATGCGTCCTTGGTCTGGGTTCGCTGGTCATTACCCTTTTGTTTCCAGCATTCACGAAAAGCTTCCATCTGCAGTAGGTATTAGCCAAAGTATTATTAGATAAATGCAAACGACGAAAAAGAAACGAATGATGCTCAATAGCGAGTGGGTTTAATGCTATGATATGTCGATATAGCAGCAGTTTGCTGCCATGGCACGCTCAAGATAGGATCCACTGACCTCTTCTTTGCATTCACGCCAATCCTTCTTGGCAAAATAACAATCGTTCATTTTATCTTGTTCGGCTAAATCCATCGAGTATGAGCAAATAGCTTATAGATGAACTCGAATGCTTCAAATGACTCACCATGGCAGCCAGTACTGAAGATGCGCTTGTCCCTGTGATAGCTAATTGTCAGCGATGTTCCGCCCATCAAGCCATGGAGAGAGTCAATTACCATTCATCGGGCTCATCATCGTCTTCCGGCTCCGTATGGGGTTGCTCTGCGTTGTTCGACATGATTGAATGTACGTGAGGGTGGAAGACAGGGAATTCACGGCTGGCGTCGGGGTTGATGTCGGTATCGGTCCGGCGGCGGAGATCTATCTTATCGTCCCAGCCCACGCGATTCTCCAATTCCCAACAATCACCGAAATCAATAATGGCCGCGCCAACAGGCAATGATGCCAATTTGACTGGCAAAAGGCTGAATGTCTTAGTCTACTCCGGTGCGCTCAATCACTCTGCCTATCAACTCAGCCGCTTGCTCACCGACAGCGGTACAACAGGAAACGGAACGACTGTTGACTCAGTCCGTCATTGCGTCTACACTTTACGCCGATTGCTCGCCTCGCATTATGCTGTCACTCCGGTTACAGGTGATATGCTTCTTAATGAACCATGGACTGCAACTTGCGCCCTCTTGGTGATTCCTGGTGGCGCAGACTTGGGATACGGCCGCACACTCAACGGTGCGGGGAATCGGCGCATCACTCAGTTCGTTCGCCGCGGAGGTCGCTACTTGGGATTGTGCGCTGGTGGATATTATGGTACCAAGCGGTGCGAGTTTGAGGTAGGGGATAAAACAATGGAGGTAATTGGAGAGCGCGAATTGGCGTTCTTCCCTGGCACTTGTCGCGGCGGGGCATTCCCTGGCTTCGTATATCACAGCGAAGCTGGCGCAAGAGCGGCAGGGCTAGATGTTTCAAAAGAGGCATTGAACAGTGATACTGTGCCTGCTCATTTCAGGTCCTACTATAATGGTGGTGGAGTCTTTGTAGACGCGCCAAAGTTTAAGGACCAAGGGGTGGAGGTACTGGCTAGTTACTCCGAAGAGCTAAACGTTGATCCTGGGGAGGGTGCAGCTGCTGTTGTCTACTGCAAAGTTGGCGATGGCGCGGCTATTCTGACAGGCCCTCATCCGGAGTATGTATTTGGCTTATTTTGCCTGCACCTCATACTTTACTGACTCGATATTTTAGATTTGCCGCAGCAAACCTCAATCCGAACGAAGGCGGTCCTGATTACAAAGATGTAGTGGATGCTATCGCTGCGGACGATAAAGAACGTACAGAGTTTCTGAAATCTTGCTTGGCCAAGCTTGGTCTGCAGGTTGCTCAGGATACAAATGTGCCCTCTCTTTCCTCTCTACATGTTTCCGGCTTGGACGCCGAGGGACCGTTGGAAATCCTGTCGTTGCTTGCCCCGTCACTAACTAACGAAAATAATAACGAGTATCTGAAAGACGAAAACGATACATTCCGGCTCGAGCGTCCGGGTGCATGGAACTTGAGTGAATTGGAGGAAGCGCTACCAGGCAATGGTGATGGAGTTGTTGATTACCAGGCCATCATCAAACGACTCGTGTTTCACGATGATCTACCATCCTCGAAGATCACGCCTTACTTCAACCACCATGCTTTCTTCGCCAATCTTCGTGAATATCAGTCCCAATCCCGCGAAGGTGCATCAACTTTCGGATCAAACCTCATGTATGGCGAAGTTTTGACAAGCACCAACACAATTCTTGAGAAGTACGTCGTTCATCGTTTGCATGTTTTTGAGGAGACCTAACAGGTGCTAGAAACACAAAGCTTCTTCGTCAGCTACCACAAGGGTTCACGGCCACTGCCACGGTCCAAGTTGCCGGTCGTGGACGTGGTTCCCATGTTTGGATCTCACCCGCTGGCTCATTACTCTTTTCCACGGTGGTGAAACATCCCGTCGAAAAGCTTCAATCAGCCCCAGTAGTATTCATCCAGTATCTATCAGCTATGGCCGTAGTCAAAGGTATCAAAAGCTATGCCAAGGGCTATGAGAACCTGCCCGTCAAAATGAAGTGGCCGAATGATGTTTGTAAGTGAAAGGATTGCGAGAAACTCATTAGGTCCCGATTCTGATAGCTTTGACAGACGCTCTTGACCCTGAGGATCCCGAACAGAAGCGATACACCAAAATTTGCGGCATTCTTGTCAACTCCCATTTCATGTCGAATGAATATATTTCTGTTGTCGGTATTGGAATCAATGCTACCAACGCCTCGCCCACCACTGCGCTCACGGCCCTCGCGGCTCGATACGCTTCACCGGGTGCTGCTACCGCATGCCCAGTCACTCTCGAAAAGCTGCTTGCTCGGATCCTGACGACTTTTGAGGATTTGTACACACGCTTCCTTCGGACTGGATTTGACCGCAGCTTCGAGGAAATGTATTACGACGACTGGCTCCACATGCACCAAATCGTCACCTTGGAGCAAGAGGGCGGTGCCCGTGCCCGCATTCAAGGAATTACCCGAGATTATGGTTTATTACTCGCAGAGGAGCTGGGGTGGAATGACCGACCTACGGGACGAATTTGGCAGCTACAAAGCGACAGCAATAGCTTTGACTTCCTCAAGGGCCTCCTCAAACGCAAGGTCTAAACGAACTGATCTTACTCTATCTCATCATCCTCTGGAGCTCTAAATCGGGTAATTATGTGGCGGTCTTATGGAATGACCGTTCTCTCAATTTTGCAGCATTCACTTTATGTACATAGATGGAACTAAAAGAAGCTCTCCAATGTTATGCCGGGGCAGCCACTTGTGCATTAAGGAGGCCTATCCATTTGCGCCCATTGGAAACCGATAATATCCAAGTCCCCAGTGCCCCGTTGGATGCTTGTCGTGGGCTAATGCGGGTCTCCCAACTACTCGCTGGTTTTTTTCGCGCTCGGAGAAACTGGCCATCGAGTCTCGGGAATCTCGGAAAGGTTCACCAGGTGCTTAATTATTCTAACCTGTTCATAAAATTTTACTACCGCTGACCGCTGTGTTCCCGGTCAACGTTGTCAGCCACCCGAGCATCTACGTCGAATAATGTTCTTCACCATCCAAAGAAGCTTTTTCAGAACGTCGCTAGGCTCCGATTTTTTTTCTCGGAAGACCTTTCGGAAGCCTCTCCTAAAAAGGGGCGCTGATCATCAATAGTGGATAATTGAAGTCGGACCCAAGTGACCGATATCTGTACTCCGCCCACCTGGTATCCCGAGGTCCCGTTGGGGTTTTCTCATACTGTATCCCATCAGAATCAGTACTATCCATGGGATAGATGTTCTTCTAAGCTTTCGATGCGGTGTTTAGATATGATAGAATTCACCTTTCCCCCAGATTATGGTGCAATCTGCCCTAAATTTGGGAATCGTGTTATCGTATTATACTCGCGTTTCCCCCGCGGATCATCGATTTAAGACATTGTCACCCACCACAGACCCACATGGCCAAATCTCTAAATGTTCAGCTTGTTTTTGTCCAAATCATTGAGTCTCCAATAGATACTGTTTCAGACGATCTCTTCCAATTCTCCAATACTCAGCCCACCGCCAAAATGCCCTGTTCTGGAAATAGACTGTTTCGGATGATCTTCCCTATAGCAAGGTTGCACTGGCACACATGGCGGAGTAGATCCAAACTGACCGCTTCAAGTTGGTAAGAGTGGACTAGCATTATCCCATATTCGAAAGCTTGGATAGATATTATCTGAATAATATAAAAGGGGGCTCATATCCTGAGAAGAAAGAGCATCAATCAATCCTCTCTCCATCTATCTCTCTTCAAAACCTCAAAACAACCTCCCACAACACCGCCAAAATGGTCCGCATCACCGCTCTCCTAACCGTGGCCTTCGCTGCCATCGCTATGGCCACCACCAACGCTCAGTGCCAGAAGAAGTTCGATGTCTGCCGCGGCAGCGGTGACCCCAACGAGGCTCAGTGCGCCGCCGAGCACGCCTCTTGCTGCTCCGACGCCTTCGACACCTGCCGCAGCAGCGGTGACCCCAACGAGGCCGAGTGCGCTGCCCAGAACGCTGCTTGCAAGGGCCAGAAATAAATCCAGCAAGGATAAAACACGTTTCTCCCGGATGAGACACTCGAAATACGTTATGGAAAGCTTGAGCATCGGCTCTGCTGGTTCTACTACTACTTTGGGAAGACCCGAGTAAACTTCGGGTTGGAAGGAAGGAAAAGAACATTCGACGATATTTTGTGGAAATTGTTTGGGCTTCATGTTAAATAATTCTCTCCTTTGTCTGCTCGCTTTTTTAAGTTGTACAGAAATTCAAATTAACTCCGTATTGGAGCACCAATTACAAGTGATAACACCTCTTATCTTGATGATCCAACTTTAATACCCCTGGAGTAGGGTACCCGTGCCATTTGAGATAGCGAGATGAATTCCTGAAGGAAATGAAGATACTACTACTACTACTACTACTACTACTACTACTACTACTACTACTACTACTACTACCACTACTACTACTACTACTACTACTACTACTACTACTACTATTGAAAATGCCCAGGAGCAGTATTGACTCTATACCTACTAGTAGCAGTGGTACTACTACTATTACTAACTTCAAGTTGAACTGGGATCAATCTTGTTCGACTGGAGGCGAGAAGGATTTATATGAGGCTTGAGTAAATGCTCCCCTTCAAGTTCCTCTAAGCCCTGGATTTCTATTTCTAGTAGTATGGAATCTTCTCATGATGTACAACTTAGCAGCTGCTTGATAGTGAACGCTAGCTAGTTATCACTACTAATAGGTAGTCGCTACTAGTAGAGCCCGTGGACTGGTAGTATATATCACACCTGGGGATGCACTTTGATACCGCTAGTAATATCCACAGATCATGCGTTATTAGCACAGGAAAAGCTGGAGCTTCCGGGATTGTCATGGATAGATTTGCCCGAACTATACAGACCAAGAACACACTAAACATACCAGGGTCAGTATGTCTTGACAACTTCAAAAAAGGAGAAATGAGAGCAACGAAAAAACCAATAGAAATACTACTACTTACCAGGACAACTCCAACAGAAATAGCAAACACGTTGAGGAGAGTCTGCAAAGTCTTCTTAGGGGAGGCAAACCATGAGCCCTTATCCATGTGCAGCCCAAATATGCCCGTGAAGCCGAAAGTAAACCAGCTTCCGAAAAGCGCAGTCTGTTCCGGTTGTTAGTTACGATATTGGGGAACGAGAGAAGACAGAAAACTTACGATGAGACTTAGTAGATTGTTGAAAACTGGGATGGCTTCCGCAATAATCCATGCCAGTAGCCATAGTCCTGCTGCGATACCAATCCAAGAGCCGACAGCGACGAAGTCTCGCTTATGCATGCGGTCTGTACCTGCAAATAGACGGATGTAGATGGACTTAGCTGCTACGTGGCTGTTGATAACACCTGCAATGACAATCTAGAAAAGTGAAGACCACATATCAGTCTAAGATTCAAGTTGGCAAGTAAAGGGGTTTAAGCAAAGTAGATGGGACTTACCGTGGGCAGGGCTACACCGTATGCTATCCGAGCCACCAAAGGGCCAGCAGATCCCAACGCTGGAGAAGTAACGTCCGCGCCTGCATATCGGTAGATCACGACTGCTGCGACGATGTAAAGAGTCATATCGACGGTTTGAAGAAGTGCAAGAGCTTTGGGGAAGTCATTGGGGTCTTTGAGCTCGGCAATAAAGGTGAAGAACGTATTGTGGCTGACTTCGAGGTGTTAGGTAGGCAGTGTAACAGGAACCGGAGCTGGACTTACCATAAGAGAAAGCAATGTTTGCAGCTGATGTGAAACCAGTGACCAGACTGGTCTCCACAGTCGGGTGAACAATTGCTCCAGGGTTCTGAATACCGACAGCGACCATGCAAATCATGACGGCGGAGAAGATGCTGACGAAAGCTAGACAGGAAGAAGGAATTAGTTGATCATTTCGACATGAGGAAGTTGATAGAGGAAGAAAACCTACAAACAAGTGATAGCCACGAAACCTTTTCCAATGTTCGTGGCAAGGACAAGAAGCAGGAGACAATCATTCCCACAACACCGAAAACAATTGAACAAGTAGCATGTTGTGTTATAGAGTTGAGGGCAACGGTGAAGGTTAAAATGTGGCTTGCCATAATAAAGACAAGGAATAACAGCTGTGCCGTTCCAAACAACTCATATCCAAAACGTCCCATCAGAATTTCACCTGCATCTGCCATACTCGAGATATGAGGATGCCTGGCTTTGAACTTCCCAATGAGATATCCTGTATAAGTGGCCAAAAGGCCCATGCCAATAAGCACAATGAGGGCAGGCACAAGCCCCATACCAGCCACAGCAGCTGGGAGAGACAATATGCCGAGCGAAATCGTTTCGGAAACCATGAGCAGGCCACCTTGCCTGGATCATACGGTCTGTTAGTATTCCAAAATGGTCTAGATCAAACGAGAACATCAGACAACATACCACCATTTCAATACTTTGTACTTAACCTCCGCAAATTCCTCATTTCCAAATGCGTCCTGGCGCTGGGGTGTAGGATCAGGTTTCTCTTCAACTTCAACGGCGTCATTATCGGCCCAGTTTTGATCTGGTTGAGCATTTGTTGGCTCAATGTCAACAATCTGAGGTCTCGTTGTAGTCGTCATTCTCATGTTATAGTTTCAAAGAAAGGGAGAAAAGATAAAAAATGTAATTTTAGAATCACAGTAGTCTTGAGGTCTATGATACCAATGCAGAAGTAGTAAGGGTGAAGAAAACACCGTGACAGAGGGAACCAAGCCTGGGGGTATCAAGTCGGGGAACTTGATAGACACGGCCCCAGACCCATTTCTTGCGGGGAGCCGACACTCTCCTTCCAATTCGGTCAAACAAATGCAGTCAAACCATCTATCTAAGGCAAAGGGTTTTGGGTAGTACTACTGTTGTGGATCGTGGGTGCAGTTTTCACCCACTAATATGAGGTCCAGGCGCAATAAAGCGGGTGCCCGTCGCGAAAAGATGACAGAATATGACATCTGGTTCAGGGAAAGGCATGCCTGTTAAGAGAGAGATAAGATTAGCCCTATCATGCCCTACCCTTAGGGTAGGGTAGATACCTGGAGTACACTAAGTGTACACCTGCGGTCCTTTTTGGGAAGCGTGCGCTTATCGCTTGTTCTGTCCGGACATCAATTTAGGGTTTGCCAACCCCCCGTGAACAAGCGCTAGTGTGTATATGAACTTCCTGAAGACCATGGGGTCAGGCCTTTTCAAGGAATTGAGAATGCCTAATTATTTTTGTTTACCCCAGTCTCTTCCCCAGATTATTGATTTCTTTCGAGGTACGTGACACAGCACGTAAATCTGGGGCATCATCTCCGCTGCCCCGGTTCTCGGAAAGGCATCCCGCTTTCGGAGTCACCTTCCCGCTAGAGCAACAACATATGGACTATGAGGGATATTCCTTTTGCCGAATTAGGAATTCTCGACATTATCAGCTTTTTGACACCTTCCTATATAAATGAGCAAGTGCGGCACTTTGTGCTACTAGTATTGTAGAGCTTGTCAAGGAAAACTGAGACAGGTCATTTCGCTGTGCATTGCTTGTTCTACTGTATCTGCTAGGTATGTGAGACATGTAAGGCATTTCTAGTTAATCAATTGGGTGAATCGGATCCTTGTTTATGACCTTCCATGAAATTCAATTAGAATCATAGTAACCTCTGGTTACATTCCTCCGACTCAGAGGAGAGTACTTTCTTGGACATCACAAAGCCAGTAAAAAGAGCTGCTATGGATTGGTATAGCGCGAAGCAGTGAAGCCCACTGACAGGCGGCAGTTAGGGTACTATAGAGACTGTACTGCTATTGAAACCCTGATTCCGACATGAATTTGCGTTCTGATTGCTCTGAATCCTGTCTCAGTAACACTGAAATGGACCAATGACGCCTCAAATTAATATGAGACCTTTCAAGTTTTACTGTCATGCTGAGAGGACGCAATTGATTGTCTCCAAATCAGAGGTGCTAAGAAAAGGTTAGCTTGGACATGTCTAGCTGATGTGTAATGATGGGGAAAATGGTGATTGGAGCATCACATGGACCTAAGATTCCAAGATATGCATAGTCCGAGTCATATCTTATGAGCGAACCATTACTCAACTTAGATCGAACCACCACGTGTACGGATCAGTCCGAGCAGAAATACGCGTGTTTCTCTTGGCTAACTGAATTGCCCATGCTTATTGTGTAACACGCATACCCAAGGCACGACATCACGGTGCTTCCCCTTCAAGCATCTCAAAGTTGAAGACCGTTCACTCCTACTAGTTCAAGTATTCCATCACTTGAGCGTAGCGTAGCAACTAATCTCAGGTTGTATTTTCCGTAAGCTATTTAGCAACTAGCCATGACCTGCAGATTATAGTAAACAATGGTGATATCATGCCGACGATCAATTCACGTGGGCATTTTCGAGTTATTGCCAGGAAAATCGACTATGTAGCATGATAGCTAGGGATCACTCAATTATCAAGGAGATAACCTAGATAGCCCAGATTCTTCGCGCATTGCAGATCTAACGGCTTGACCCCTTGCGTCGGAGTCCGGTCATGATCCAGCCGGTTGGAAATGGTCGACGCGTGGTTATGGAACGGTGCCACCTGGCCTGCAGAAACTGACCCCTTGAGCCGGAGTGGGTTATAAGGTTCAAAGGCTTAAGGGAGGGCGGTTGTGTGGTTTTGCCTGGTGTCGATGGTTCGCATGATTATTGAACCCCTTGGCAACCGCTGTGTGTGTTGGAGCAGAGCGAATCCGAGTGTGGCTGGAAAAGTTGGTCAGCTGACTGGATTAGATGTATCAAGCGGGTTTTATAGTCCTGATACAATGGTTCAAATGCAATAGATCCGATTAGAATCTGCATCATGACGGTGGTACGTCATTGCCAGCGTCTTCTTCCGAGTCTTATGCGAAGCATAGCATTATTGATGCATTGTTGTAATGTGGCTTCATGTCAGTAGTTACACGCACTAAATGACATCTATTTTTGAGCCTTGACTCTTTTCTTATATTCTCTACTCTTAAGATACTCATGATTGCACTATTTCTTCGAGAAACAAACAGTTGACCGCGTTCTTCCGCTACCATCCTACGGTCAACATCCAAGTGCCAACCGCGTGTCAACCTGTCAGAGTGGGTCCATTCAACAGGAATGTCTAGTTATGCCAGTACATAAGACTGTTGTGGCCGGGAATTCTGGGTTGGGTCCCGATTCTAGAAAAAGAAATTCGGTACCTGAAACATCAAGATCCAAGGTCGACATCGCCAAGTTCCTAGGCTCGAGCATACTGGATCCGAGCTTGACATGGGTGGGCCATTGGGTGCCGGCCGTTGTGGACCGGAAGGCCGGCTTTGCTGGCCAGCGTTGGCACGAGCTACTAGTACCCATATAAGAAATGAGGTGGTAAATCATGATCGCTGAGGCTACGGAGTACATATGGAGTACTATCCTGCGAGGGCTAGTGAGTATCTTTGCGGGTCTCTTCACGGACCACCAAGGGATGGTTAAGAATCAATGGTAGGCCATAAATAGTGCGGAAGGTTGACACTAGGTAGGATATTGAAGGTTTAATATAATGCTTGACGTGCAGAAACAACTCCTCGTGCCAATTTAAATTGAAGCAGGGAATGGTTCAAGGCGTCGAAAGTCGAAAGTGCTTGTAGAGGCTGAAGTGGAGTCAGGTCGGACACCGTTGGATCCTTCATCTCATGGCAAAGCTGTGGGTTGACACAAGCCGAATTGGAGAAACCGATAGAGTTAGTTCGTGACCACGGGTTTCTGACCCAAGCTCCGGGATCCAGACATCGGCGTTTCATGATGCCCGCGGGGGCAGCGTCGACGCGGCCGTTTTTAATCACGAACCTGTCGATCAGGTGCCAGCCAGCCTCGAACTGGCACGAGCTCTTGATCTGGACTGATTGAGAGCCGAACAGTCTGGAGCTGAATGGGTGCTGGTACGCTCAATCTTGGGGCTACATCTTGTGGAATTGCGGAGGGAAAAACTGGAAAGATGGGTAAGGAGATAAAGAGGAAATGATTATCACCGTGTAAGAAATGAGAACCGTAGAATGTATGCTGGTTTGCAGCTTGGTTCTTCCACAGGAATCTTTGCTTGATGTGAATCTTTCCATCAAATTAATCTGTCGGCCCAGTTGAGCCGTCCACATTGCGCGTTGAGCCTGGGCTGGACAGTGGAGCCATATGGTAGGAGAAATTACCGTCTTGGTCTGACTGGCCCGTCTCTTGGGCTTCGTGTCTCCATCGGCATAGACAGAGGGCAGCGATCGACAGTCCGAATGGCTGCGCGCCTGGCCAGCCGAGCCAAATTAAAATGAGAAGATCAATAATCCCCTGAGCGTGGACCGGTAGGAAATGGGAGGGTTCATCCCAGCGGCCCCATCTGATGATAACCTAAAGTTGCATTTGAAACGAACAGCCCCTGAGGCTAGACCGAGGTCGGTACGGAGTGTACTGGACTAGAACATGATTGAAGCGTGTCAAAAAAGGGAGGGAAGTGTCAAAAAGTTTAATCGGAGCAGGGAGGATTAGCATTGGAGTGCTTGGGAAATGAGGAATGAGAAGTGAGAATTGAAAGAGTGAAGGAGTGAAGGAGTGAAGTCAAGAAAGTGGACATAGAAGAGTGATAGTGTATTGAAGAAGAAGAGAACCATTGGAAGTCACGACCCGTCGAATCCAGAATTTAGCAGCACAAAGAAGGCAGGCACGCGGGAATGGCGTGGTGGGAAGGAGCCATCCTGGACCACTTCCACTTTTGAACTTTTGAACTTCCAACTTCAACTTCATCCTTCTTCTTCTTCTTCTATTCCTCTCTTATTTTCTCCTCTTTCACTATTCTACTTTGGACTACACTTCATCAATATCCATCAATATTCATCAAGAACAGTGAACAGAGTTGTGGAAAAACCACATCCTCACTCATCATTTACAATCACAATCACACTCTCTCTTACTCCCCCCACTTACATAGAGAGACACACCTTGTCGGCCCCTGACCGCATCTGCAAGGCCTCGCTTGCCCAGTCTCCACTAGAAAACCAAAAACAGAGCAACTCACCGAATCCTCCTTCATCTTAATCGGGGCTAAACCGCCTGCAGATTAGCCTGTGCACGGCCTTCTCCAGACGTTGCGCTTTTTACACCCTTTATCCCCCTTCTCCTCCAGGGGTCATTCAAGATATTGTATCGGGGGTACACTGTCTGATCTTTTTCAGGTACGTTGCCTTAGCCGTGTTGTTTGCGCCCTCCTCCACCCCTCCATTTGCTATCCGCTGCGATTGGGTTTCCAAACTATCGGGCCGGGGCTTACCCAAAAATTTAAGGGGTTACTAACAACAATTGCGACCTCCACAATTTAGACCACACCTTGATCTTGTCAACACCTCATGACCGCGAATCTTCCTCTCGAATAATTCTTCTAGGCGTCTCCTGGCTTTACCCACTCAACGTGGTTTCGACAAAGGGCGATGACGGTCTCACCGCCAGCTTCGCCAACTGGGACCGCACCGCGGCCCATTAGCGCGGTGATGCGCACGCCGCGCAGCAATAGTCGCATGAGTATGAGTAGCCGGCCTGGTGGAAGTCGGGCTTCAGATGAGGATGGCAGGACTGCTGTGAAAGTCGGTACGTGACTTTTTCTCCCCGCTCAATAAATTCTAGGCGGTCTCCGTTCGCGCGCACCATCGTTATATCCATACCCAAGCGCCAGAAAATCCAGGAGGAATCATGGTGCAATAAAGATGATGGCTAACATGCGCTATACAGCTGTCCGAGTGCGACCCCCTCTCAACCCCACAGATCCCGGATACGAATTGATTCCGCAGCGATTCCAACGCTCCATGGTACACGTCACGGCTCCGACTAGTTTGGCAGTAGATGTGCCGCAAGGTCGCAAACTATTTGTTTTCGATCGCGTATTTCCAGAGACCGTTGACCAAGATGGTATTTGGGATTATCTTGAAGATAGTGTGAGCTCGTTTGTTCAGGGATACAATGTTTCCCTCCTTGCCTATGGACAGTCTGGTGCCGGAAAATCATATACCATGGGTACCTCGGGTCCGAACGAACAAAACAAAGCGGAAGCGATGGGTATGTCCGACCTACATAATTCTATGGAGGGAACGAAGTTTGACTGATTGGGTGTTGAATTTAGGTATAATTCCTCGCGCCGCGCAAGCTTTGTTTGAGAAGCTTGATGGGCCTTCCAAACATACCCGAAATGGCTCTAGCTCAACCGGCCTTCGGACTCCGCAGCGATACTCGATGAGCTCTGCATCTAGCTTTGGAAAGCTGAATGTGGAGAAAAACTGGCAGCTTAAGGCGACCTACGTCGAGGTATGAAGGCTTCTTTGACTTGGCTATCGGTATTTCTTTTTCTAACATAGGGTTTCCAGATCTATAACGAACATCTCCGGGATTTGCTCCTGCCTGAATCTACTCCAACCAATGATCGCAGCAACGTTACCATTCGCGAAGATGCCAAGGGACGCATTATTCTGACCGGACTTCACCAAGTCAATATCAATTCCTTCGATGATCTGATTGGCGCCCTGAACTTTGGCTCCACGATTCGCCAAACTGATTCCACCGCTATCAACGCGAAATCCTCGCGATCGCATGCTGTATTCAGCTTGAATCTCGTCCAGCGGAAGTCCCACGGAGGTCAAGCGACTGCCTCCCCGAAGGAAAAGCGCATGTCTATGCCCGTTGATTCTTTCTCTGGCGGTGATTCCATCACCGTAGACAGCAAACTTCATTTCGTCGATTTGGCTGGTAGTGAGCGCCTGAAAAACACAGGTGCATCCGGCGAGCGCGCGAAGGAGGGTATTTCTATCAACGCTGGTCTTGCAGCCCTGGGGAAGGTCATTTCGCAGCTTTCTTCTCGCCAGTCTGGTTCTCACGTTTCATACCGTGATTCAAAACTTACCCGTCTCCTCCAGGATTCTTTAGGAGGCAATGCATACACCTATATGATTGCTTGTGTGACTCCTGCCGAGTTCCATCTAAGTGAAACTCTCAACACTGTTCAGTACGCCCAACGAGCTCGCGCCATTCAAAGCAAACCTAGAATCCAGCAGGTTGCCGAGGAGGGTGACAAGCATGCTTTGATTGAGCGTCTCAAGGCCGAGGTTGCGTTCCTTCGTCAGCAGATTCGCAACTCAGAGGGATCTGAGCGTCGCGATACATCATCCGCCGAACGTAGCGAACGCAAGAACGAACGTGAAATTCAGCTGCAAAATCAACTTTTGGATGCCCAAGAGAGCTATAATGCCCTCAGCCAACGTCATACCAAGTTGATTTCTCACCTTGCCAACGATAATGAGGCTGCGAATGGTGATGTCGATGATGCTACTTTTGATGAGGGGAAGAGCTCCATTGAGCGAATGCAGCGGTCCCGCTCCTTCGCAGAGTCAGTGGAACAGATGGTCTTGGAGTACGAAAAGACCATTCAAGCTCTCGAGTCCTCCTTGTCGGATACTCGATCCTCTCTCGCAACTACAGAGAGCACTTTGCTCGAGCGTGAAACTAAATGTACTTATGTCGAGACCGTCAACTCACAGTTGCAATCCCGCATCCAGAAGTTCTTAGACCGAGAGATTAGTACCGACACATACCTCCACGAATTGGAGTCTAAGCTCGATGGGGCTTCTACTGGAGAAGAGAAGCATGCGGCTATTGTTGCTGAGCTGCGCAAGGAGATCAATCGTGCACGCGAGAATGAGACCAGCTGCGAGGAATACATCTCCACTTTGGAGGACCGCCTTGCCGAATCTGATCAAGACATGGAATTGATGCAACGAGAGGTCATCCGCCTCGAACACGTCATTCAACGTCAAAGAGGCCTTGGACAATTGGATCACCTACTCCAGGACCTCGACTCTCGCCATAATCATACAGACGAACAGCCCGAAGCCCTCAATGGTGTCAGCTCTTCTCATGCTTCCGTTTCGACCAAGACTGCGTTCCACCGACACACCCCTTCCTTGGATGTTCTCAACGAAGCCGTTGAAACCGCAATCCCCGAGTCCGATGAAGATCTTGCCGAGCCAATCATCGAGGTTGATGAAGATTTGGTTGCCGAAACAGAGAAACCCAGCAGTCAAACAAGTGATGATTTGAGAGTTTTGGAGAACGTCACTAGCAAGTTGGAGGCCCGCCGCTCGGAAGCTCTTCGCGAAGACCCTGTCACTAGCCCTGCTCAATCCCAGTTTGTCGCAGACAAGCTTGAGACAGTGACCCAAGAGCTCTTTGATTTGAGACTGACCCATGAGAGTGCTTTGAGCGAGTATGAGATGCTCGAATCTAAGTACGAGGAAGCTATGAAGGCCCTGGCTGCTCTTCGCCAGGATAAGCTCGACGAAGCACGCCGTCCGGCCCCGATTGCCCAGAACGAAACTTCCCGCCCTGTCTCTTTTTTAGAGAACGGAAACGCTCCGATTTCCAAATCTGGAGCGCAACATTCATTCTCGCAGTCGCTCTCCTCGGAATTGTCCTCGGCCGAGGGGTCGGGTGTCTTGCGCGAATCTTCTGATGACTCTAAGCTTGAGCACCCCGACACTCCGATGACACCGCTGGCACCGTCAACTATTGCTCCATCGGATGCCGAAGATTTGGATAGGATGCGCCAGGCTCTTGCCGACCACCAGGAAGGTACCGACCTGATGACTCAGAAGTACGCTCAATTGCAGACTGAGCACGAGGAAATCCTTTCACTTGTTGAAAAGCTCAAGGCCGAAGCTGAGGCACAACGCGCCAAGACGAGCTCCCCTACCACTCCTGGCTTTAAGATGATTCGCCGCATGACTAGCCAGAACCTTCTTTCTGGTGTGGACCGTGCCCATCGTTCATTAACATCGCTGCGAACACTTGCCAGTGAAGAGTTCTCCAGCAAGCCCGAAACACTACAGAACTTTGAGGTTCATCTCGATGCAACCATGCATGAGCTAGCCACCCGCATGGAACGACTCCAGTCCCTCGAAGCTGAAAACCAGAGCGTGAAGAAGGAAATGGATATGAAATCCACTATCATTTCCGGTCTTACACGAGAGCGATCAAGTTTGCAAGGTGGTTCCTCTGTTGATATGGGCCTGGTTAACCAATTGCGTGATCAAATTGTTGCCCAGGAAAACCAAATCAATGAGCTAAAACAAGCGCATGAGGCTCGCGAGAAACAATTGTTGTTTGAGATGGAGACACTTAACGGTCTTCTAAAGAGCCAGGAGGTTGCTAATAAGGCTCTTGATGCTGGAGCTGAAGAGCAAGAAAAGAAGATTGTCGCATTGGAAGGCGAACTTACTGAGTGGCAGGGCAAGCACCAAACCGCCCTGACATCTTTGCAGTCGTCTGAACAACAATTGTCGACAACTCTTGTTGAACTTGAGACTGCCCTGGCTTCTATTGAAACCATGCGTTCCGAGCGCGCTATCAACGATGGTTCCAATGACAAAGAAGCCGCCGCACAGGCGTTGGAGGCTGAGCGATCTAGCCAACAAGACCTCGTCGAAAAGCTCAAGAGTGATATCGAGCAGCACCAATCCACTATCACCGCCCAGCTTGCAACAATTGCCAATTTGGAACAATCCCACGCCGATGCCGAAAAGCAACTCTCTGCGGCCAAGGACGTCGACAGCGGCTCAACGGACTCGCAGCAGGCCCGGGTTTCGGACCTTGAAGAACAGATCTCCATCCATAAGTCTGTTATTGATACCCACAAATCCGGCCTGGAATCCTTGCAAGCTTCTCACAAGACCGAACTCGCGGAGTTGGAGGAGCGAACCAAGGCTGCGGTTGTAGCTGAGCATGAGTCGCGGATTTCCGAGAAAGATGCTGAGCACGATAAGTCGATGGCAGCTTTGCAAAAGGACATTTCCGAATCTCGCAATGAGCTGGTCAAACTTATTGGCTCTGTCTCAACTCTTCTCAACTCGGATATCACTGCCGAAAACATGACTGACCAGATCCAAGATGTCTTGGCCCAGAAACAGCATTTCTCTGACAAGTATGCTGAGCTGATGGACACCAACGAGGATCTCCGCAAACAACTTGACAGTGTCAACGTTGAGGAATTGACAAAGAAGAGTTCCGCCCAGGATGCCAAGGTTAACGAGCTGGCTCTCTTGGTTGCCACGCTGGAGGATACACTTCGCCAGAAAGACGAACAAGTCAAGAAGAAGGAAGCACTTGTTGACGAAATCACTGCCGAGAAAGAGAAGAGCGTTCGTTTGGTTGAGGAGCTTGAGGAACAAATTACCAGCAGCTTTGACCAGCACCATAACCGTCTATCGGTTATCCAGCAAGAGCGCGACCAGGCCCTCGAGGATGCCAAGGCTCGAATTGTTGTTCTTGAAAAGGAGATCGAGACTTACCAAGTGCGAATCGAACAGTTGGAGCTTCAGATCAAGAACAGCGGGTCTCAAGATGGCGCTCACGACCGCAGCAGCTCTCTTACATCTAACCTTCGCAAGAGCTCATCCGCTGCATCTCTGCCCTCTCCTCCTCCCGCGATTCCTCTACCTCCTCTCCCCAGCATTGCTTCACAGAGCAATGGTAGTGTTTCCCCACCTGGCTCTCGCCATGCCAGCAGAGAGCTGGTGAATGCCCAGGTGAATGCCCAGCTGGTTGAAGATCAGGAAGCCCGCATCCGAACAATCGAGAAGCACCTTTATGCTGAGAAGCAACTGACCGCCACTCTCGAAGAAGCGCTTGGCGATCTTGAAGCTCAAAGCAGCAAGGTCAAGACCGACTGTGAGGGCTGGAAGAAGAAGGCCTGGGGACTCGAGGATGAACTATCCACCCTGCGCAAGGAACGCAACTCTGCTCGCCTTTCTCTGCAGGCTGTCGAAGAAGAGCGCAGTGCTCGTCGCGAGGCCGAGGCCGCGCGTGCTCAGCTGGAAGAGCGCATGAACGCTCTCAACAAGAAAAAGAAGAAGAGTACTCTGAACTGCTTCTAAAGAGCTCTTGTTTCAACCCCATTCACTTGCCAAAAGCGTGTTTATGACATCTGTCGCTACCGTTTCTGGATGTACACTTGACTGATATTTGTCGTACCCTTGTTTCATACCCCCTATTTCCCATATTTTTGCTATCCCCTTTAACTGATTTACGCCCCATATTACCCCAATCCCCTGTATTATGACATTTTATTTCCTTGTCGATTTTTCGATACCTCTTTTGCCATTCTTGCCCTGTGCCATATCTTTGCTGGAGACAGGTTACCTTCCTGTTTCCCCCATACTCTTCGTTCTCCTGCTTGCGCATGAACAAAACATATTATGATATGGTAGATTCTGAATACCATTGGACATCTTCGTTGTACATTTCCCATCATTTCCCATGTCGGGTCTAGATTGGACAATTCTAATCTTCTGCCTCAAGCACAAGCCCTATCTTGGGCTGTCTCTTTGTGGCACTGGTATTTGCTTTTACACTCGTTACTTAGGCCATAACGAACATATCAGTACTTTTCCAGTTGGACCATACAAAACACTAGTGTAGTTTCTTAAAGAAGTTGTACTGCTAAAAAGGAACTTGAAGTTGGATCTGAGCATCTGCTTCAATGATGCTACTGGTACTATGTTTTTCTCATTAGTAGTACCGCACAGGCACTGCTGCAGTATCTAATACCAGTAGGTAGGTATCATTAGATCTTGGTTTAAACATGTCCTATTCCTCTTTCTCACACTGCACCGGACTGGCTTCAAGTCAGAGCTTCCATGTCCAAGCCTTTCCCGAAGCACCTTCAACTCTCACCCAAAGGGTTGCCAAACTTGCCGCAAAAAGTAACACTCCTACAGTAATCGTGGCTCTCTCGTAGTTAGATGGATCAGACAAAGCCGACTTTGTTGGCAACAATAGTCCCGTCAATGGTGTTCCCAAAAGTGCACCAATACCTCGGATCAGGTACAGAGCCCCATTAACCGAAGTAAAGTGCTGGACTCCAAAAAGCTCTATCAAGCTAGCAGGGAACAATGAGATGTAAGCACTGCCAAAGGAGCCATACATCACTGCGAATATGATAAACAAGACATCTGCAGCGGTATGGGAAACAGATCTATCGACGAAAGTTGCAGGAAGCCAAAACGCGAATACGACTATCGAGCTCATGATCGTTGTCAAGAAAAGCACGTTTAGACGACCGAACTTGTCGGCTGCATACCCGATCACAATCCGCGAGACAAAATTGGCCGCATTGCTGATGGTGATGAAGTTATCACCCATGCTGGGACTATACCCGAGAGACTGTGCGAATGCAGCATAGAAGAATAAAGGTGTAGAGTAACCAGCGGATTGGATGAAGCATCCGAGAGCCTGTGCAACGAATTTTTTGGACTTGGCTACCTTCCAGTCAACCAGGGGGACTTTGAGCCACCCGGTAGCCTTTGACAAACCAGCCGTTTGGTCACGGACTTTAGCCTTGAATCTTGGTTCCCAGCCAAGTGCGTAACCAGAAATCGGAACGAACAGAATAACCAAGCATCCAGAAATCCGCAATGCATTCCGGAAACCCAGGTGGGAGGTAATGGCGCGCAATACAGGTGGCCAAATCATTGCGCCACAAGCAGAGCCGGAGATAATAACACCCATCGCCAGTCCACGACGTTTATCGAACCAAGTTGGGGCAACGGACATTGTTGGAACGTATGCCATGCATGTTCCAAGGCCAACAAGCAGGCCCTGTGTGAGCGCGAATTCCCACACGTATTGACTTAAACTGGCGAGAATGCATCCGAGGCCGAAGATGACGCCGCCGGACATAATGACTGGCTGTGGACCGTATAATTTTGCCCAGGACATGGCGAATGGTCCGCCCATAGACATGATCGCTATGGATAAGGTGCCAATAAGACTTATGATTGAAGAAGATGTACCCGTGAAGGGAGTGTTAGGTTCTTTGGCCATTTGTTCATAGATGGCTTGGTAAACACCGTAGGCGAAAATGATTGCGCAGGTCATAAACATTGTCATGAAGCCTGCAGAAACGATGAAGACCTGACGCCTGTGTTCATAATGATCGTTAGCAACATGGATACAACGCTAGCACGGTGAAGATGGAGTAGATGTCACCAAGGACTTCACCTAGAACTATTCTACCTTCCACAATGCAGAGGCTCTTGCATACCCCACAAGGAATAATTGCAAAGCTTGGCACTGGCAGTGGATCAAGGATTTTTATCGAGGACAAACTTACAGCTTAGTGGGCTTCGGGGGCGAGTCATTTTCAACCTGTGAGGGGCTAGACTCGGGGACTGTGTCATGGCCAGCGGTGCTGGCCGCAGGATGCTGCTTCTCTTCGCCTCCCATGTTGCGTATTTGGAAGGAATTCTCTCATGCGAGAGACCGAGCTGACGAAAAGAGAGAAGAAAGCTTTGTATGACCCTAGTTTCTACCCCACAGACGCGGTTGGAGGTGTCGGATATAACGGCAAAGTCCTCTCTTAATGGTTGCCGGGATGTCTCCACTGGTGGTGCATTGGGTTATCTGATCGAATTCTCCCGGATTGCCACGCGAGTTTGAACTTTCTAAGTACACTGGCATCGGGCTAGCTTGTAGGATTTCCTGTCTTCGAGGACCCCTAGTAATATTCTGAAATCCATTACTGTAAATAAAGAAGAAAGAGCATTCCAATGTCTTCTCCAAATTGAAGTTGGGGATTTGGAGAAGTTCCGGCAGAAATAATACCCACCGGCAAATGTGTAGACATCTCATCCGATCTAGTATTGATGTCTCCAAAAACCCCAACTACTACTATACTAGCACTTAAATACATGAATACTAGCATTGTCTACATATTGACACAAGATCCGTCTATCAAGATGATCTTTGTTTTGAATTGCCCATACGTGTGTTAGTCTTGGATGCTACTGCAGTACTAGGTAGTTATAGTAGGAGGAACATTATGGTCCATCGAAACACTTAGGCACCTATGTACTACTACTATTAGTAGATTAGATCCGTCTCACGCCAAAGTTAAAGGTTCCTAGGTTACTAGCACAGCTGATATAAAAATACTATTTGAAATGATTTTGATCTAGGCGAGGTAGCTGTACGGTCTTCCAAGGTTATCGGTATTCTGCGATTTACTATCAGTAGTATAGTTAGGATACCATCCGCGGGATTTGCTGGATAAAAAAAAGGTCTCATTTCTTCTGGATTTCTCAAATTGAAAAGGCCACAGTATTTTCTGGGGAAATAAGGACCAGAACACTTATGAAACTTATGAAATCAACGGAGAATCTTCATGGACACAGGTTGAAGCGAAAAACTTGAAGCTAAGGCATGTACAATGACAGTAAACGTGCTCAACTAGGTCCGCAGCCGCTGAAAATAAGTCGTAATTTCCTTCAAGATCGATCAAGCTTAAATCAAGACTTAAAAGGAGATATGAATAGAGAAAGGCATGCCAGCTGGATTGTATAGATCTTGTTGTGTAGGGTTGCCCCACAATCTGATGAGTAATCCGTGATGACGTCCCCTCCAACGTGGCTTGATCGCAGCTCGCAACAAGAGCTCTCCAGGGCTAGCTTCAATAAATATCACAGTCATGTCGGGTCTCGCGCCCTCTAATGTGGTGATTATCCACCCGGACCTCGGCATTGGAGGTGCAGAGCGATTGATTATCGACGTCGCGTTGGCTTTGCAAAACCGCGGTCACCGTGTGACAATCTATACCTCCCATTGCGACAAGTCGCATTGCTTTGAGGAAGCGCGTGATGGCACACTCGATGTACGCGTGCGTGGGAACACCATATTTCCTGCGCATATCTTTGGCCGCTTGCATATCCTCATGGCGTCGCTGCGCCAGCTTCACCTAACCGCGTCTCTTCTCTCCGAGCTAGGGTCGAGAGAACAAACAACCAGCACAACTTCAGAGAAAGACCGAAATTCCGATCAGAATACTATCCAAGATGACATTTTCATTGTTGACCAGCTTCCTGCGTGTGTTCCGATCCTGAAATCCCTCGGCCAACCTCGAAAGTCCCGCACCCAGCGTATCCTCTTCTATTGTCACTTCCCCGATCAATTACTCGCGCGCCGAGACGAAGGCGGCTCGCTTCTCCGACTAGCGAAACTTCTATACAGATATCCTTTTGATTGGTTTGAGGGATGGGCTCTGAGCGCGTCAGACCGAGTCGTTGCGAACTCGAATTTCTCGCGAGGCGTTGTTCGAAATGTTTTTGGACCAGATCGGCTAGGGGACGTGGAAGTTGTGTATCCCTGTGTTGATACAGATGCGAAGTCTACACCTGAAACCTCGCAGGGTGGCCCGCTATGGGGCGGTAAGAAGATCTTGTTGAGCATCAATCGTTTTGAGCGCAAGAAGGATATGGCTTTGGCTATTCGCGCATATCATGGTCTAGGTGCAGAGAAGAGGAAGGGCACGCGACTGGTAGTTGCTGGTGAGTTTCACTGCTTTTACTTTCTCAAGTCTCCTTACTCCATTTGTTTCAATATTATAAATGAGGTTTCTTGCTGACAACCCTTAATTTCCAGGCGGCTACGATAACCGTGTCCAGGAAAACGTTCAATACCACCAGGAACTTGATGACCTTGCGACTGGGCTAGGCCTGCAGACTGCGACATCGAAAACTGTTGTTTCTGCTTTGTCGATTCCTGACGAGATTGACGTCCTCTTCCTTCTTTCTGTGCCCACCACATTCAAAGATACCCTTCTCGCACAGTCCAAACTTCTTCTCTACACTCCAATCAACGAGCACTTTGGCATTGTCCCTGTAGAGGCAATGCATGCAGGTCTTCCTGTACTAGCATCTAACACTGGTGGACCGTTGGAAACAATTGTTGAGGGCGTTACAGGCTGGCTCCGAGATGCGCATGCAATTGACGAGTGGACTACGGTGATGGATAAAGTGCTATATGGCATGAGTCAGAAGGAGGTTGACAACATGGCAGTAGCTGGTAAAGCCAGAGCTGAGAAGGAATTCTCTTTGACTGCTATGGGAGACCGACTGGAAGATGAAATCTCCACGATGTTGTCTGCCAACAGACGTCCTTTCCACGGGTGGCAGCAAGTTTTTGTTATGCTTGCCATCCTCGGCTCACTTGCTGCCCTGGCTGTCGCTATTTTGCTTCGTCTGGTGTAATTATATCTCCTTTTAGCCTATATTTTATACCCTTGTTTCTTTTCCCTTTTCTTTCTCTTTCTTGGTCTCATTCATAGTTGGTCGCTTAATTCTTAATTGATATTTCCTGTATTGGCCTAGATCGGCGGGATCACCTGACTTCGTGACGTCGCGTTCCTCCGCGACACTCAACCCTCGCTCTCGACACATCTCACCATGCCCGAGGTCATTGACCTTATTTCCTCTGATCCACCGCTGCCAGATAAACCGCGACCCCCAAATGAGCGGCAAACGGCGCGTCCGCCGCCTTCGCGGGGACCATCCAACCTAGGCACGGTTTCGTCCGATTCGATCGATGTATCACTATTCAACTACGATGATATCTTTGATAAGCCCACCAAAAAACGCAGAGTGAGCCAGGAGAAACGGTCGCCCCTTCGGCAATCTACAACAGTGAGCGAAACTACGATATCGGATCGGCCTCCCCCATTTTTGTTTTCGGACGACGATTTTGGCCTCCCGCCTTCGAACCCCGCGACGCGCCGACAACCAAGAAATGATGTGCAAGACTCAGATCCTATTGTCTGGAATTCATCCCAACCTTTATCGATATCGAAACTCCCATCCCGAACACGAGACCCAATTTGCGAGTTCTCAGATATTATCACTATAGATGGGGACGAAGATTCGCTTATCAAACCGGCGGGGAAAGACAAGTCGCGTAGCATTCAGCAGGAGCGAATAGAGGAATTCAGTGATCCGTTTGCTTTCCATGAATTTTCCGATTTTCTCGAGGCACCCGAGCCGGAACCAGCCGCTTCGAATGGAGCCTTTTCTAGCAAAACAGCTGGATTGCTGTCCAACTTAACCAATGCTGGAAAACGCAGCGGAATGCACTCCCCCAAAAAGTCTGCGTCACAGTCTCGGACAGGGAGGTATGATGAGATGGCAGACTTCAATATTTCCGACCTAGATGAGCCAGCTAAGCCAAAACGCACCACCAAAAAGACAAGCAAGCCTACAACGGAAGAAAAAGAAGCGAAGGCTAGAGCTAGGGCAGAGGCCAAGGCCCAACGAGACCGAGAGCGTGAAGCAGAAAAGAAGAGAAAGCAGCAGCTCAAGCAAGAAAAGGCGAAGCAAAAACAACTGGATGCTGATCTCTCAGAGGTCAACAAACTGAAGGTGGATAAGAAGGAATCTACACCGGAGATGATCGTCGACATGGCATCAACATTTGAAGGGAATGCCGTGGGAAATCAGTCCATTGAGTTCATGAAACGCCTCGGGGTCGATCATCATTTCTTCGATAGCCCGATTCCGCATTTGGTCAAATGGCGACGGAAGATGAACGCCCGATTCAACGACGATGCGGGCCATTGGGAACCGTGCCCTTTCTACATCCAACATGAGAAGCATATCCTATGCCTGGTGCCGGCCCAGGAATTCGTGGACATGGTTATTCCATCTCCAGACGGGGAAGACCGAGAATCATTAGAGCTTCACGTTCTGAAGATCAAAAGTGCACATCCAGACTGTACTGTACTTTACCTCATAGAGGGTCTCATGAGTTGGATGCGCAAGAACCGGAATTCGCGAAATCGAGCCTACCAAGCCGAAGTTTTACGCCAATACGAACCCGCTAGTACCGCTAGCACTGAGACCTCAACCGCGCCATCTCGTGGTCGTAAAAAGAAAAATAAGCCAGAGACTACCCCACCAGTCGATGATGATACCATCGAGGATGCCCTTTTGGAATTGCAGGTAACTCATGCGTGTCTCATCCACCATACAAACACACCGTCCGAATCGGCTGAATGGATAAAAAACTTTACCGAACATATTTCCACTATCCCATACAGACACCAGCGAACAGATGGTAACGATGCCGCGTTTTGCATGGAAGTGGGTCAAGTCAAAACGGGCGAAGATAAACAGGATACGTTTATCAAAATGCTTCAAGAGGTGAACCGTGTTACGGCCCCCATGGCTTATGGCATTGCGGCACAGTATCCTAGCGTGACCGATCTGGTCAAAAGCATGCGCATACATGGACCCACGATGCTAGAGGATGTCATGGTATGTGTCCCCCGTTCTCTTGTTTCTTTTCTTTTGCTGTTCCCCACGCGACCCTGCAGCCTTATCACATTCATTTTACCATCACGCCACTAAAAACCCTTTGGATTTTGCTGACGCATCTAGAAATCCGCAAATAAAAACGGTGGCATAACAAATTCCCGCGTTGGGCCCGCTGCGAGTAAGCGGTTGTACAAAGTCTTCACCGGCCTTGATCCAACATCAACAGACGTCTAGCCCTTTGGGAACTAGACCCATACAAAAGTCATCTTCATCTCCGGTTAATTCTAGCCAGACCTTGTGCCCCGTTATGGTACGACTCTATTTGTTATGGATTAGATAGCCTAGATAGAACCTGCCACAGGGCGATGAACATGAATTGGAATCCATTGGCAGGACCTGCATAACATCCCAGAATTTTCCCGCCCCTTCCGCGATGCACGTCTTCGCCAACTGTGCCCCATTTTATGGTAAATGCGTAATCACAGTAATGATGTTGCCTGCCCAGGCCGATCGTCGGGCCCTGTGGATCCCCTGATCCAGTTTTTCTCCTCCAGTACCAGTGCCATTTGCCGAGCCACCGGTCCAAGTCTCCTGGCAAAGCTTAGCCCTGCATTTTCTCGCCCTATCGGGCTGTAGGGCTGATCCTAGCGTATTGAAGCGCCGGTCCCGCGAACAATTTCCCATGGACACAAGAAGATATCAAGAAATCCTGATAGGTGAAGATGTACCCCCCAGTGGGACCTTGGTTGAGCGTCGGCTATTCTCAGGGCTTCCCTTCCTCTCCCGCTTGATCGGAATTATCAGATTGATTTTTTTCTCCATCGATCAGATTGATTTGATCGATTTGATTGATAAACTCTCTCTCTACCACGTCTCTCGTTCTGGTTTCCGGGAGAACTTTTCTTCAATTTTGCCACTGCTGCCAAAATGATACTTGACAGATGGGGCGTGAGCCCTATGTTGGTCTTTTCGACGGGCTTGTTGGTAGTCTCGGCTTTCAATTATGGATTTAGCGATCAAGCATTTGCTTCGTGTCAGGCAATGGATGCCTTTGAGCGTCAATTCGGGGTTTATAATGAGAGTACGAAAGAGTGGGCTTTAGAACCTCTTTTTACGTCTCTGTATAACAGTCTCAAGGCCGGTGGTCAAATCATCGGTTGGTGTCTTTCTCTCCTTGTTTTGACGGCAATTTGGTCTCTGATTTCGTTTACTTCCTAGGTGTGTTCCTTGGTGGCTGGGTGAGCAATATCTATGGCCGTCGAATGTGTGTTTTCGTTATGAGCATCTATGCATTGGGTAGCGCTTCTGTGGTCATCAGTTCCACAACACAGGCTCAGATTCAGGCTGGCCGTGCTTTGCATTGTGAGTTTGGCGTGAGGTTTCATGAACAGCCTCTGAAGGATGAATGCTGACTGTCTCTCTCGCTGTTTGAAGACATCTATCTAGGCATGCAATTAGCCGTTATCCCGACAACACTCTCTGAAATATCTCCTGCCAGAAACCGTGGTGGAGTAAGCGTATTATACTGGTTGTCTATCAAGGTTGGAGGCCTCATCGTGACATCCATCACACGAGGAACCAAGACCATCGAATCGAATGCCGCTTGGAGAATTCCATTCGGATTACTCCTAGTCGTCCCATCAATTGTGATTTGCCTCGTCTGGTTCATTGCCGAGTCTCCGCGCTGGCTTCTACTTCGAGACCGTGAGCCCGAGGCCCTTGAGGCTTTGAGAAAACTCAAGCCTAAGAATATCTCTGAGGAGGATCTTCGGGCAGAATTCGACGTCCTTTCACTCAAGGTCTCGGAGCAAATGCAGAAGAAGAGCTTCAGCGATTTGTTCACAAAGCCGAATCGTCTACGTACCTTCGTCGTTGTCATGTCCAACTTTTTCCAGCAGGCTACTGGTCAAGCTTTTGCTTCGCAGTATGGAACTCTCTTTGTGAAGCAATTGAAGTCAATCAATCCATTCAGCGTCACGCTTGGAACAAACGCCGTGGATATCGGCGCTATTATCATCACTGCGTGCTTAATTGACGTTGTTGGTCGAAGGTATGATCAATTACTCTCTACCATCCCCTTTCTTTTTTTTTTTAAAAAAAAAAAAGTTGGAAACTAATCGAAAAAAATCGCAGAGTTCTCTTCCATACTAGTTCTATCCTTCAAACAGGTGCTCTCATGACAATGGGTGGACTCGGAACCGCAGATTCAAGCAACACATCCGCGAAGCAGGGTATCGTTGCTATGCTGATGATCTTCAGCTTCAGCTGGTCTCTTGGTTGGGCACCCTTGACATATGTAATTGGTGCAGAGCTCCCATCTTCTCCTCTGCGAGAAATGACTCTTCAAATTGCTTATTTCGTCAAATTGGTCACTGAGTGAGTGCATTCCTGATCTTTCTCCCAATCTTTTTGCCCCCATTATTGAGACCCGTGCTAACCGCTGCTAGATTCGCCGTCACCTTTTCATACCCGTACATGGAAACTGCCAATACACCCGGACATGTCTACCTAGGTGGCAAACTTGGTTTTATCTACGGGTCTCTTTCTGCGTTGGCTTTCCTGTTCGGATACTTCTTCATGCCTGAGACTTGTCGCATGGAATTGGAAGAGATCGATGCACAGTTTGCACCTACAGTTGGAGAGGTTAAGGATGTTGATATGCTAGGGGGGAATGGGCACGGAGAGACGACGACGATAACTGAATTCTCGAAATAGTTGATTGATACTATTCGAGAAAAAGGATCGGGAAGAAACACAGTACATAGAGTAGTAATACAAAGCATGCTGAAGTACTAATAATGATCTGTTCCCATCGAAATCCCACTTCAACAGAGTAGCGATTCCCTAACTTTTGCGACGCCGAGCTATGAATCGGATCTCAATCACTTGTCATTCTTCAGCTATCAAACATCTTGGTGAACGTGGACTCAAGCAATTATTCCCGTTAGATAGGTGGGAAAATCCAGTAGCTCCACCAGTTTCGCACTGGATGATCGGTAGCCCAGTACAACTTGAGCTTCGGTCTGATACTATGAATGAAGAATGCCTACCTAGTAACTAGGTATAATAGTATTTACGTCCAGCACTGATATAGACCCTCCAGGGCTACGACTAGAACTATAACAGCGGCTGTCTTGTTGCGGAGGACCACGTTTTACATTGACGTCAACATGTCTAATCCAAAGAGTCAGCTAAATTTGCAGCTTACTATAAGCCTAATAGATGCAATTCAAGTTGGAAGATGAGTGGTAATGAGCTGGTTATGTTGATTAGTGTACGGAGTAATATGGTGGTATGAAAAGGTTCCATTCGCTTTTAAGCGCCATTCCTAGTAGTAATGATAGTTGCACTTCAAGTCTGATTTCTCTTTAAGTTCGTTAGGGAATTTTGTACTACTACTAGTAGTAGTACGTGAATAGCTCATCCAAGGTGCAGTGGGTTCGTGGCGCTAAAGATCTCCAAAAAATATTCAGCTGAACTTCCAGATCATCCCGCTAATTCCTAATCGGGTAACCCTCGAGGTCAATCACTTTCCCACTTCGATCGAAAAAGCTGATGGTTCATGATGTTAGTCTCAATTATGGAGTACTTTATACGATAGCACCTTGAACCAATCCTTCAAAAGTCCCAGGCGGAGTACCAATTGTTCTTTTTTCCTTTTCATTCGTCTTGATTACATACATACTGCCTCCACCAAACTCCTTTTAATTGATTGTGTTTGCATCCTCTGCCCACATACTTTCTTAAACAACCCTTCTCCAACTTGAAGTTTCTCATTACAATATCTCCTAAAAATGAAGCTCCTTCTGCCCTGCTTCCTCTTTGCCATCGCTAGTGTTTCTGCCCAGGAACATTAGTGTCCAGATTCTGAATATGTTGTCGAAAGATGCTTAGGAACGGAGACAAACAAAGTAGGTCGTGATTTTGTCGAAATTTCCCCGCGTCTCATTTGAAGTTTTTACCTTCAAGTTCCTTTCGCAATACCTAAGAATACCTATCAGTACTGACACCATTTCTTCAGCCAGCCCAATGTGATACCCAGGATAAGGACTGCCTCTGCCAGGCTTACCAGGATATTGCAGCGTAAGAGCACCTCGAACCTTATTCCGTGGAATCATCACATCAAATGTTGTAAAGTAACAAGAATCAACAGCTGCTATAACAGCTGCCCAAGTGATCCTCGCGCCGAGCTTGCTGGGAAGCAAGTCACTATGTTTTGCCCATTATCTTAGAGATCTAGGACCAATGGCATTCTAGCCCTGGAGTATGGATCTCAGTATCAATTATAATGGAGCACCGGTTCCAATTAGTAGCATCCTAAAACACTGTGGGCCTAATATTTAGTAGTGGCTCACTGGTGGCTTAGTGAGCTGTGAATGAAGTACAATTGCACAAATACTACTATAATTCAAATCTAGCCAATATGTGCTCAACAACTCTACTACCACAATTGTAGTACTAAGACTGTATCGTGGTATAGTGAGAATACTACTAATTCAACATACTAGCAACGTACTACTAGTATCAAATAGAACCAACAACCAACTATGGCCTTAAAGAATATCCCATGGTCACAATCGCCACGCAATCAAAAAGAAAAAAGAAAGAAAGAAAAAGCCATCCACCTCAGCTCTAGGTTCAGGTACGATGATATTAGCAGTAAAGCATACTAATGTATTTCAAGAGCAATATACTAAGTTTCATTGGCTGATAGCATCATCACTATGGAAGTAAAAGGCCCAATCATGATGGTTTTCAAGATACTTGGTACTACATAGTAAATATAAAAATTTGATACTATACAAATTTGATACATCGAGGCTTTTGGTCAAGATCATCTCAACACTGGCATCATCTTGAACTTGGAGACCCACAAACTTGACCGAGCAACTTTCCTTGACATCCCAGAAAAGTGAATATAATTAGTACTCATGCTAAGCCACTATCATTCGGAGACCTTTAGGCAGGCATACCTACTAGCAAGGAGCCAAGCTAAAAGGTCCCCCATCTGGGCAGTACAGAGCAAGTAGGAGTCAGGACTAGTAGTTAGAATTTCTCAAGGATTTCCATCAATCACAAGTTTGCCAATCCGGTGTATAAATATAACAGAAAGCAAGAACATTAAGACAAACCCAGATAATTTGCGGCCATCTGGCACATCTTGTGAGGATCCGGTCTAGTATTACCTAGGGCGACGGAGAGAGACGAGTCTCTGTCGCTGGAGTTCTCAGCGTATGGTGGATTCTAGATCATGTTAGCTATGTCCAGATAGTAGCTAGCAAGTGATGCGCGAATTCTCGAGTAACATTACCTGCATTGTTCGCGGGAAGTATATGGGTGGGTTCAGGGAGATGAGTGGGATGATGGATAAAACTTGGGGGTTTCATGTTGAGCTTGATGCTACACACTCTGAGAAGCAGGAAATCTTTTGATAAACTTAGTAATGTGGTTGGTGGTAGTAGCCTTGGAAACTTTGGAATACACTGCATTGTGGCATTCATCATCTGGCATTTCCGGGCAGCCTACTTCCTCCCTTCAAATTGAGGAATACCACTACGTTAGCACAAAACAAGTACAACATTAGATAAAACAGTACAATAGTACTCAGTAAATCTGAATAGAAAATTTCCGAAAAGTAAGTATGCAAGTCGAAATCAACATCTACACAACAACACCACGCCTCTTCCACCCTCTCCAAGCAGCCAACCAAACCGCAATAGCAACCCAAACACTAACCGTACACCCAACAGCCCAAATCCCAAAACATCTCCAACCATGACACTGCCCATCAGCAGACCCCGAGCCACCATCCACCGCCCTCTGATAAGCGCTCGAATAAATAACGCCCCAGAGCGCGGCTCCCAGAGCCGGCATCATGGCGACAATGCCCCAGTTCGTGGCGAAGTTTTCCACGCCCCAGACAACTGAGATTAGGATTGGGGTTAGGGAGAAGGCGCTGCCGTAGCCGAAGCCTACGAGTGCTGTGGTTAGGTGGAAGAGGGCTGGTTGTTCTATTGGGAGTGGGGTTGAGAGGATTAGGTAGCCGATTGAGAGGAGGAGGGCGGATGGGAGTAGGAAGGCCATTCTTGAGAGTGTTGGGCGGGATTTGGTGCCTGGTGCGATCTCGGATCGATGGCTATTGCCGTCTGGGATGGCGGGGAATAGATGTGTTGCGGGTGGTGCGAAGAAGTCGGATAGGGATCCCGTGAGGAGTCGGGCAATGGTTGATGTTAATGCGATTGTGCTGACGTGGGTCGATGGCAGACCAGCTGGTGGAGCGACCTCTGGAGCGTAAGTGGGTGGTGTGAGGGTTGGAATGACAGTTCCGAGCTGGGGGAATGGTTAAAATGGAGTTTAATCTGGAGTATCTTGGGCGTGTCACTTACATTGTTGATATAGGACTCTCCGGGGCCGGTGACTAGGAAGAACCCTGCGGCCAGCCACCACATGGTGGGATCTTGGAGAAAAGCTCGCGTTTCGTAATTAAGAAGCCAGTTCTTTTTGCGGCGCTCATCCTCTTCGTGTTTTCTTTGCTCCCGCTCTTCTTCGGATAGTGTCAGAGAACCGGGCTCATCGGCATCCGAGCCAAATGTGCCGTATTCAGCACCGGTCCTCACCTCATTGCGAGGCCTGAAGAAATCACTTTCCTCGAGGAGCCCGCTACGCTCCAACTCCTCGACTGTCTCATCGATGTACTTTTCTTCCTCATCGTCAACGATGCGTAAGGTGAAAGTTCCAATGATACCAATCACCAAAAGGAGCAGTCCCAAGAAGATGAAGTACCGGAACACATCAACATCCCCATGGCTACCATCTGCGTTGCGCTCATACAGGATATGAGTTCCGATTTGACTCTGCCACATGCCACTGAGTCCGAATGCCGCAATTGGAATAGCCAGCATGATTCCCTTATGTTTCCCGCGGCCATAGTTCTTCGCACACGTAGCCACCGCCGAAAGATACATGCAGCTTGTAGCCATGCCGATAAGAATGAAAGCCACGATCATGACTGAGAACGGCCAACCAGAGCCTCCGACATCAGGAGGGGGACCCTTCTTATATGTGAAGGCAGCGAGCAGGTATCCCGAACCAAACATGATTCCCGCCCCCAAAGACAAAGGCGATGGACTATATCGATCGCAGAGAAACCCGAAGACCGGGACAAGCAGGTACATTGCAATCTCACCCGCGATAGAGACGGCGTTGACCTGAAGCTGTGTGTAATGTAGTCGTGTGAGTAGTAAATGTCCGTATAGAGAAAATGCCGTAATGCTACCTGCGCCTAGACTAAATGAGTAGAGCAAAGGTCAGCAACGGATGCCATGAACTTCAGATAAAAGGTGAAGAGCGGAATATCATACCATGTAACGACTCCCCAAGCGAAGCTAGTAACCCTCACGACCTCTCTATGTATTTTCTGACGGTCACGCTCAACGATCCCCTCCACAACATCGTTTAATAGACCATCATCACTATTCGTATGGGCGTTGCTGGTCCGTGAAAATCGAGAGCGGTGCGATCCCGACCGTGAATGTCTAAACTGTGGAGTGTGCTGTCCATGTCCATGTCCATGTTCACTCTCCGCTCCATCCTGAAGCAATGGCCGGTTCGCATCGAAGTCCCGCTTATCGATGGCTGGATCGTGCCCGTCGGAGTTGGTCATGCTTGGTCCGCCGCAACTCCGCGGTATGCTGGGTTCCGTCGATATCAAGAGTCGAAAGGATCGAGAGGGGAAGAGCTGCTGAAGCTTCGTGGGTGGCCCTGAGAGGTTTATATCGCGGCCTGACTCACCACCTGGCGGGGTTCGTAAGGTCAAGCGTCCTACGGAGGTCCCTCGGCAAGTGGCAGATAGCTCTCCGCAGGGACTCGAATGATAGCCGGCCGTGTCAGCTGGGTGGATCAGTTGCTGTGCTGTCGCGACTCCACTCTACGTCATTGAGCTGCGGAGAGACGAGCTCTTGAGAATGTGAGCTTCGTGTAAGAGGTGTGAGGTGTTGTAGAATTTAAAAGAACGGCCATGTGCAACGATGCTCGCGTTCCAGGACTCCCAGATGACGTGGTCGGGCTCAAGGCGTGATTCCGGCCTGAGGCTGGTTAGTTCCCAATGAGGAAAGGTGTGGTTTGATAAGCGGCGATCCTTTCTGCCTTGTTGCCTGAGATGCCTTCTTGCTTCAAATTGCTATGGGACCTAGGATAGTTCGTGAGTTAAGAGTTAGATACAATACATCATATTGTGCGGGGTACCAGAAGACTATTTCTCACTATTTAAAGAATCTGACTAAGGAATCTATAAAGAATCCATAATGAAATTGGATAATATGTAGTAATTTGGTTTTCAAATTTCGATTTTGGTGTCTAGACCGCAAAAAGATATCCATATACAACAAACACCGTAGGGCAATTGTTTGTCCAACAAATTGGTGAACAAGCTCGGAAAGAATCAACCCAGATGGGGTTATTTTCAATAAAACAAGGCCGAGAAGTGAACCGGGAGGGAATCAAAAGGTGACTAAGTTCATACACGCCGCGAAGAGGAGGAATGGGAGGAATTAGCAAAAGAACAGAGTCCGCCAGGTTCTAAATGCATCCAAGCGTTGATCAGGGTCGTTGAAACATCCGTGGAGGTCATTAATCGTACCATTCCACAGAGGGAATAGCTCGGAAAAGAAACAGAAGGCAAATTGGAATATAACGAAAAGAAAAGAAAAAGAAAAGAAAAAAGCACAGAAAACAGGGAAACTCCGGTATGGAAGGGATCATCTAACCCCCAACGCCATAATGTCGGCATTCGAACCGAATGATGAGAGGAAGATGAAGGGGAAAAGGGGTGGTGATGGAGGTAAGGGAAAGGGGAAAGGAAATCGGATAGGGCCATTTCAAAAGCTGACTTCACCAGTATCGGTTTCCATCACACTCTCGTCGTAGTATTGATCTGAAGGCGTTTCACGAACGGCAGGTTGAGAACCAAGTGCAATGGCCTCGCCTTCTCCGCGTTCCACGAATTCGTCCTGGGCAATCTCTTTCATGATTCGTTGGAAATACATTCGGAGAGTTCGAAGGCCTCGCAGATATCCACGATCAATGTCCATTGGGTGATGGGGTGGGCATGGTGTGTCAGAAGGAAGTTCATCCTCGCCGGTAACGCAGTTGGCAAAATCCACAATCTTCAATTGTACATTGGTGTTATTGTGACCATCTTCGGAGTTTCTGCGTTGCAATCCTGGTCGTCCACTGCTCTGGGGATTGGCTTCCTGGGCTGGAGCCTCGGCCTGATCTCCATCATATAGAATCAGGAGACTACTGGCGTACAGCCGGTATCTGTCCAGTTTGCGGATCATATGTTCCAGTAGGGATAGCTTTTCCAGGATAACCGGGATCTTCTTTGCTACGCTGTCGTAGCTGACACCATCGTAGAGGAAACGCGTGAGAGCATCCTGGAACTCACGGCCAGACTTCAAGTCTCGACCGAAGTACTTGTCCTCGAAGATGTATTCTTGCTTCTTGACGTTCCAGGCCTGCATACCGCATAATCGGACACCCAGCTGTTGCGAGGTAGTCGACTGACATTTGCGCCTTTGAGATTTCTTCTTTTTCTCATTGGCCTCAATGCCGTATTGTCGAGTCCCCATTTTCAGGTCAAGCACGCAAGGTTTGTTCATGCCAGCCGTCAGGTCTTCCAAGAGAAGGAAGAACTGGACACGTTCGTCTTTGCTCAGCTGCGCATCCTTCGGATTGCTGGGCAGGTGGGACTCAATAACGCCTTGGGGTCTTGCTGCTGCTGCTGCTTCATGAAGCTTACTCGGAGAGGTGAAATGGTTCGTTTGGGCCTCGGGGGATTGTGGCTTGGCGGGGATGGAAGTGGATTGCAAGAGTTTCGGTGGTGCGTTTGAGGGTATTGGAGTATCTCCTTCCATGGAGAAAATTTCATCTTCCCCGTCGCCACCATAGCCATCATCGTCGAAAAATACAAGTTCGTTATCCTTGCGCGAATTAATACTACCGCGTCTTTGCAAGCCACTACCAGAGTGCCTTCGTCGAGACTGATGGGTGCGATTTAATGAACTTGCTCGATTGAGGTCATCTTCAACTTTGAGTGACTTGTCTCGAGTGCGCTTATCTTCAAACGCAGTGGATGCAGACGATGAAAGTGTGACACCATCTTTGTTTGCAGGCGGAATGTCCACGGCCGGATTGTCTATAGTATGGATTCTTGTCAATGCAGGGGGTCGACTGCTTGATGTATGGTCCTCTGATAGATTTCCACGTTGGTGGTATGGCAGGTCCGAAGATGCCCTTGGTAGATTTAAGTGACCTCGAGCATGTCGACGGTGTTGATGAATCGCAGGAGGGCTGAAAACTTCTCGAAGAACTTGTTCTTGAAGCTTCCGATTCACACTGGTAGCGCCCCATATTTTTGCTTTCCGTTGCCTGACGGAGGATGGATCAGAGGCACCTGCAACATTGTCAAGGCCATCAGCAGAACGGGGCCGACTCATTTGTCTCTCGTCTGCAACTCGCAACCTTTGGGGCCGGCCGAACAGATCGGCCGGGATGATGTGACGATTATTCTCTAGGATGACTTTGGGAATCACTCCAGTAATTTGTTTTTGGCTCACAATTCGCTGGGCCTCAGGTGCCTCTAGCACATGGGAGTTACCATTGGTAGTGCCATTGGTTTGGTTCAACTCTGGGGAGATAACACTTTGCTCAGGAAGACCCTTGGAACGTTTCGAAGTTTTCGAGAATGTTACGTTAAGAACGCCAATATATCTGTTCGACAAAATATTATTAATGAGTTCCGTGAAGATAGTAAGGGGAAGGAAGAGGGCCAACAGAATATCGAGGTTTCAATTTCTCCCGGCACCTGCTCCTATAAACTCGGACATACCTTGGTAAAAACAGTAACATGTCAGGATGTCTCCTTTCAATACGCTCGTAGAATTCATTCTCCCGATTGTTAAGTTGCTTGCATACTGCGCGTCTAGAGAAACGGAATACAGTCGTGTGGCCGCCAACCTGGTGACGATAAGGCTTCAACTCCACAGCACCCAGAGGGCCTGTTGACTTGCGTCTAGGAGTAATTCGTAATTTCTGAGTTGGTGTCGCAGTGGGTGTATCGGCATCGTCGGTCAGACTAGATTCATCAAGGGCCGAATGCACGCTCTCGTCAGCAGATACAGACTCAGACTCGAAGGAGGAATCATAACCGTAACTGCGCTCAGAAATCGTACTCAGGGGCTTTTCAGGAACAGCATCTTTCGGGGACCGAAGACCCGAAAGATCGCCATGAAGGATCTTACTTTCATTTTTAGACCGAAAGGATATATCCACATGACTGGGCTCCTGATGTGAGGATGCACTACGCTCTTGAGGGACCAACATCAGCTCGTGACCTTTATCCGCAGCTGATAACTGAACTGTTTTCACACTATGAGAATCTGCCAACGGCTCTTTCACTTCAACACCCTCGGGTTCCGTGACTCGCTCATGGGGGAAATAGACCGCAGAGGAGATTTGCTCATTTTCCTCCTCATCTTCAAATTGCGACGGAATTTGATCTCCTTCCTCTTCAAGAGAGCTCAAGGAATCGGGAAATCTTTCAACGTGTGATTCTGTCTGGAAGTAATCACGACCACGTTCGGTGTATTGCGTTGGGATACTTTTGGAGAATGAAGATCCTCGGCCTCCGCCAGGAGTGAGATGGAAGTTTCGGATTTCCTCAAGCAGACTTAGAGGTAAAGTAGGTGGGCGGCGCTTAGTTGGATCTTCCTGCTCCGTTCGATGTAAAGACTCATCAGGACTGGGTGGTTCAAATGTTTGACCGTCACTCAATGAGGGAAGCGAAATACTCTTGCGGAGCAACGCATCATCATCATCATTTGACGACAATGTTAAATTTTGTTGTTCCAAGTCCATCGCGGAATTGAGTTCGGCCTGCCCTTCATGCAGCCGGGTTCGATCACGGTCCTCCCATCGTTTTCGGTCTGGGGAAGTGGTGTTCTCCTTGAATAGACCGAGATAATGGCTTGATTTGCGGCTGCGTACGTTGGAGGCCGGCTCCGCATTTGTCAAATTGGCCTCAATAGAATTGTCCACTCGTCCTCGCCGGCCTCTGGTAGGATCTGCGAGGGGAGGAAACGGCACAGCGTCAGCGGGAGCTGGCGTCCAGTCGTGACCAGATAGTGGAGTTAATGTGTCGGGTGAATGAGAGGCATCGTCTAAAGCTGACGGAAATAAGGTGCGTTCAGTGCCAGTGTCTTCAAAAGTACCATTATTCGTACCTGTTTCACCAGAAGGCACTGCGTGCACGGTAATACTCGCCTCCCCTTCTGGGGCCTTCAGCTGATCCGCGGATGAGATCGATGAGCGCAGAAGAGACAGGCGGGGAACATGAGGGCTTGAGTAGTGAGAAGCAGGGCGTAATGGGTAATGTCTGCGGACGTCAACTTCCATGTGGGAAGGGTCGACGTGAGAACGAAGGGGGGAGACCTTGGAGACAGGACTTGGAGATCCGGGCACATCATCGAGACCAGGAATCAAATTGACCTGATGCTCATTCTCCGGGGCTTTCTCAGGCGGCAATTGTGGGGTATTAGCGCCGCTCTCAGAGGGGAGATAATGAGTCGCAAAGATACTATCCCGTTCGGACAATTGAGGACTGTGAAAAGTGTCGGGACGGGAGAAAGACTCCAAGGGTAAGGTCTGGGTCCTTTTTAGGGCGAAGGCCGAGGTGGGCTGGGACCATTGACGGACTGTAGGTGTGGGGGATTCAGCGCGCGATGGGGACTGGGTCTCTTGTTGAGCCCCCTGGGTGAACAAATGTTGGTCCTGCGACAAGTGGTGACGTGGGTTGACCGACGAGCACTCGTCCTCCGAGCAATCATGTTGGGCGGGAGTAGCAGGTGTTACCAGGGGGTCAGGCAAGGAGTGTTCGGGAGCGGGAGGCGGATTTGACATGGAGAGGACATTGGTCAGGCCTGCACGGTCGGAATGGTAGGGACAGCGACAGACGGCTATTGGAGGGAAACTAGGGGAGAGCAGTTCAGAAGGGAGAGGGGAGGGGTGTGATTGTGATTAGGTGGGAAGACGTTTGCGACACGGCGACACACACCCACACACGGCAACACAAGGGAACCCAACGGCGCGGCGAGACGGCCGGAGCGGATACACCCAATTCGAGGAAGAGGAAGAATAGATGCAGATGCAGATAATCCGTAGTAGCGAGACAGAGGAGAGTCTGGCGTCACGTCGAGCAGAAAAGGCGAGTTAGTGGACAAGTCCCAAGTAGAGGCACGACGAGCACGTTGGGCGAGGACGAGATCTTACAGGTTGCGCAGACGGTAAAGTTGGGGGGGGGGTTTGTGCGGATGATCGGGAATTCGCAGAATCGAAATTCAGGTCTGAGCTTCTGCTGAAGAGATAAAGGAATCAAATCAAGCTGCAAATCGAAAGGCCCAGGTAGGACAGTGACGCCGATCGTCCGTCACCGCCTTAAAGGAGAGTGAGAGTGAGTGGATCCGATCGGGGGAGGCTTTTTCTTTAGTGGAATCCGGAGTAGTTTGAGAACTTCTCCCGATGTTCTTTAGGAAGTGGAGATGGAGATGGATGAGAGGAGGTGTGGATGGTGGATAAAAGAAAAGAGTTTGAAAGAGTGGGGGGAGGGAGGGAGTTGAGGGAGAGAGTTGAAGAGGATAGTTGTACTGGCACTTGGAGATCCGGAAAGAAGAAGAAGAAGTTGAGAAGCCGAAGTTCTCAAGGGTTCCCCAACTTGGATTCTCTCTCCGCCTGATTTCCTCCTCTTCCTTTACCATATACCATAGGATATACCATACCCCTTCCATGATCATCACCATCACCATCACCGTCATGGTTATGGTTATGGTATATCTCCCTCGCCCTACATTTACTCTTTATCTGCAGCTTTATCTTCATTCCAGCATATCTACCTCGTAGAGCTGCTTCCACCTGGTTCTCATTGGGTACAGATCGGCAATCTGCAGGACCTCGACTCTTCTCCCTCCTCTCCTCTTCGTGATTCGCGACGCCTAAATCTCGCAAGTCCCGGGTCCTTTCTTTCTCCACGAAGTTGATTCTGGTCACCTCAATATCGCAGTACGGAGTACCAGTAGGACACCATGGTGGCTTGAGGACCCCCGGATGATACGGAGGCGGTGCAGCTGTCGTTCCCCCAAACATCTCCAAGTCAAATGGACTCCTATCCTTGGTCCGGCTCCCAACGGTAAGTCTAATGTGGGGGCAAGGGATAATCAACTGGAGAGTTCTCGGGTCGATCAGTCGTTTCTTGGGACACTCTTCTGCATCATCTTGCACCAATCATCGATCCTGATGTACAGCGTGCGGCCATCACGTTCAGCTATAGGTGTCAGCTCTTCATTCCTTGTATTCATTCTGTGATTGCAATTGGGTAGGTTTCCTTCTGCCTTCCAGGTAATTACGGTCACTCTAAAGCCAAGAGATCCTGGAATGTTGAATCCTGTCCGAGTCTCCGGAGAAGGAGAGTGTAGAAGCAGCGGTCAAGTGTTCAGGGGCAGCTGACCGGACACGATGCTTAATTTTCAGGTTTGTTTCAATCGTTAATTAGTTTAACTTGATGAACAGGAGTTAGCCTGGGGGGCCGCACCGCCATCTGTGGCGTCGTCAGCTGAAGGAACACAACAGACCGCCATACTGGACTCGGACTCGACAAGCCACGACTTGAACTTGAAGTTCAAAAGATTTAGTCGCCCTCGTAGTATATTTGGCTTTTTCAAAAAGACAAGTACCAGCAATTCGAGCCAACTTGACCGACATCATCCATCTCACAGTCGGGATCTTTTTCAAGGTGGAATCAAATACTACTCCCGAGTAGTATACTTCTGGCGAGTGTTTCAGATTAACTTGAACCTTGGAAGACGATGGGAACATTGAATTCATCCAATACAATTGTATGATGATAACATCGTGGTTTAGGTTAACTCTTGAAACATTCAAGTTAGAGGACTCGTCGAGGTTGAATACCTAAGAATTCCTGATTCACATCACTTGTGGTAAGTACCAGGATCGTGATTCGTCTGATACCTCAACACCTGCAAACACTCAATGAAGTTGGAAAGCCTTGAAACTTGAATTTGAAGGTCAATTTATTTCCATTTCACCCCAGCCCGAGACACTCTCTCTATATACACACTGATCCAGAAGGGTAGTAATCAATCTGAAGCAACACGAAGGCATTCATGCACTTGGGCATCAATCTTCGTCTCTGGATGGAGCCAAAAATTAGGACCAAAAAAGCAAAAAAGCAAAAAAGACCGCCGATCATGAACTTCGTAGCTGTTCAACAGTTCAACAGTACATATGGTTAGTTACCTATAGCCAGTGAAACCAACGGAAACCCCAGCCTAATGAGAGCAGGTGTTATTACAAAGTGCTGTACATCTCATAATAACTATCTCGAACTTGAACTGATCTCCCCGCAATAACCAGCCTCTATTCTACGTGAACTGACGACTTAGGGCCGGCCCGCTCAAGGCTGGCGCCCACCGATGTAGTTAGTCTGTATGGAGCTGAGTACTTTTGTAGCTCTGCGCTTCTGTAGCTCGAGGCACATCCTTACAGCCGTGACGTAATGGGCTTTGTTGCTCTTTGATGATCTTCGAATGATGGATTATGCACTGTAAATACTATCTACTAGTCACTACTAGGTAGAGTAAAAATGGCACGCGACTCAATTTTCAACTCCAATTCAAGCACCGCTGATCTTCCAACTCTGCTGCAGTGGATAACCTCCAAAACAAGGTTGAATAACAGACTTCCATGCCGATCGCATGCTTGTTCTTACTCAAACTCTTCTTTCGTTAAATAGAATGTGTGCCGTGACTCCAGGAAGAACCATGTCGACAGTTACACGCGAGTCACACATATTCGCTCGGCTCGGCGTGTGATGAGATAGGCCCTAACAACTTAACGGGAGGCGCCGGGCGGGCCCTAACCCAACCAGCGTTCACAACGGTGTGAACAAGATGCATTAGGGGGCCAGGACCACCTTAGCGACTACATTTCACCATGAACAGGGGAGCTTCTAGGCCAGTCACATCCTTCAAACCCCGCGGACCTCAGACTTGGCCCCCCTCAAGTCCAGCGTTATCTCCACTTCCGTTAAACAGCCCATATCCCCCATCACCCATCACCCGCATCGCTCAACAGTCTCAATGTTTATTTCTGTTTCCACTCGATCCGAGTCTCCTGTTGCAGTTTATTTCGCAGTGGACTGAATCTTGATTTGGTATTGCTGCTTGAGCTTGCGCCGTTTGTCGATCTCTGGGGATAGCACCTGAGATGCAGCATCTCTCGCAGCTACAGACTTTAGCAGCTCTTACCACCTCCTTGGTTGCGAACCACGCAATTATTGACCGAGCTTCGCATATGCGGTAGACAAAAAAACAATCGCAGTTGAAGCTGAATCCTTGAGTGCCTAGTCGAAAGCCACTGGCGACCGTCATCGTCAACATGAGTCGACCTCAACACCTACAGCTCAATACTCAGGTGGACCAGAGACAAAGATACTCGTTCATGGAGACTCCGCTAGAAATGAATGCCCCAACACAACATTATGATATAGCAAACGCTCCCCCATTACTAACAGACCACGCTCAAGCTCCCCGACAAGATCAAATTACAACGGAGCAACCTATTCAAAGACCAGAACCCGCAGAGGCGCACCAAAAAGAAGAAGAGCCACAAGTCGACGAAGGAAGCATACCTACCTATTCACGATACCCCCAATTCGACCAACATCCCGTCAACTTCGCGCCCGTTTCTCATACTCCCCAACCTCAGCAGCAACAGCAAGATGAAGTTCAAATACCCCAGTACGCATATACCCAACCACCGTATTCACCAGGACCATTACCACCAAAGATCAACCCGGACGGCCCCCAGCGAACAGATACCATCACTGTATCCCCCGATGCAAATCCACTCCAATCGCCTAAATCACCCTTTTTCCCTCCTCCGCCAACATCAGGCCCTTCGCATGCGCCCACAATAGACGACCTCGCCACATACCATCAGCCAGGGCAAATACTGCATCCGAATCAAGAAGTGCTGGGCGGTACCTGGAACCACGGGCTATGCGAATGCTCGAACATAGGCACCTGTTGTCTGGGCTTACTCTGCCCTTGTATTTTATATGGGAAAACCCAACACCGACTGGCGATGAAATCGCGAAAAGAGGACCCCACAAATATGCTGGGGTATGAAACATGCAACGGGTCATGCACTGCAATGGCTCTATTATGCGGGTGTCAATGTAAGTCAAAAACGTTTCTTGGAAGCCGGTTCAAATGTGAACCGGAACCACGCGGCCGCGATCGTGAGCTAAATCAGTATATCAAATATCCAGGGCTCCTTGCGACTATACAACACACTCGGATGAGGAAAGCGTATGGGATTCAAGGGGGCGTCGCGTCGGATTGTGTACGGGCAACATGTTGCACCTGCTGCACGTTAATACAAGATGAGAAGGAGATTCAAGAAAGAGAGAAGCAGCGTGGACGTGCAGCTCTTGAGCGAGGCGCTACTTTGCTCTCGCCATATACAACCCCAGGACCGATGGCATATCCACCGCCACCCAAATGATAATGATCAAATCGGTGCCCGAAGAAGGTTATGACACGATCGAGCGTTTTCGCCTCCAGGTCTGGAACTTGAAGTTGCAGTGTGTGAGATATGCCGCCTTGTACATATAGCCGAGTGATTTGATGATAAATTATAATCCACCATTACAAATTCGCACAGATCGATGTACGAGACCGATCCGAGTCTCTTTTGGGCTCCAGCTGGTGCAGTGTCCAGTCGGAATACTAGACGAAATGTACAGTGTGGGACTGCATGGTTGCCCCGCATAAATGCAACGATTAGTACGGAGTACTCCGTGTGCCCATTCAATAATGGATGTTTTTTTTTTCTTTCGCAAAAGAAAAGTCCATGAGGGCATATACATATGCACCAAGCATGTGCTGTGTCTTGTGGCAATGCATAGTACGGAGTATGTACCTAGGTACACTGGAGAGGAAAATCAGTTGCAACACGCATTGTCGATCGTCAGCTGCTAATCCGGTTGTTGGAAGTTCGCATGGTTGACCTGTCATATGGCCATGTAATGCCAATCCGGTTACTATTTCCATATGCCTCTATTCCCTCTCAGAGGAAAGACAGAGCGACGAAAAGGCGTCGATATGCGAGACCTGCCAGTGCCTACCACTTGAAACAAAGCATTCAAAGTTCAATAATAGCCCTGGAGCAAACTGGGATATTCCGAGTCAATGGTGGGAGAAGGAAAACGTCACTCAATCCCTCCTAGGACAATTTTCTATGATGTCGAGAAGCCACGAAGGAGGCGTTCAATGTGCAAGGACGATTGCAAATCAATGATCAAGCCAACCAATAGCCAACGAATCCCTTCATGATCACCTTCTCCATGAGCTTAGGTTAAGCAGGGATCATGATTTGCCTTCGGGGCGATTGATTTTGACAGCGGATCGCTTAGCAAGATGCAACAGACTGCCTTTCGGATAAGTCAAAGCTCACACAGTGCGATCGGGAGCAATGTTACGATTTCCCACGATCGGACGAACCAGGTAGTCGGGTTGTACGAGATCATAGCACACGATCAGCCTGTCAGTGTCGATTAGTCAATTCATAGCCACGAAGATCTCCGAAACCCTGCCAATATTCTGCACTCCGTTGAGTACCCCCACTGCGCACTAGCCACCGGAGTATGCAAGGTCATGCACTTCGTACATATGAAGGACCGGCGGAAGTCGTGTACATGTACTATGGAGTATTACTCCGTAGAAGGGTTTTGCTAGTCTCGGAGTGATGTATCTATTTCGGTGGCTGGTTGGGGATGAGGATGAGGATCAGTGGGGCGCGGAACATGAACTTCAAGTCCCCCAGAACTTTGCCTTGAATAATTGCCCTCCAGAGCTCGATCAAGTCTAAGCCATGGAGTTCTGCTGTGCGTCAAGATTCTCACAAGCATTAGGCGCGTTAAACAACCCCGGGCTTGGACCTCTGGGTCTGATGTAAGGGCGCGATAGGTCTATTTTCACACTATAGGGCGGCCCATTTGGCAGCATAGCAACGCTGGGGAAGTCAATTTTGCCGTCACCATGGAGCAAAATGTTAAATTTGAGACCTGTCTACCACGGTCTAAACAGACTATCGGAATTCTTCTGCGTGGATGAAAGGGTTTTCTATTTCTTGAAGTTGATATTCGTATTTATTGATCCAGGCGCCTCTTACCAGGAACCAAACCCCTGGGATTTTCTCTTACACTCTTCTGAGGACCGAGTCTACTCTGATTCGACCAAGGGATAGTACTTTTTTTTTATTGTTGTTACATTAGTACTGCTACTACAGAGTGATCGAATATCATGGCCGACTCAGCTTCAGAAACTGCCGCTGGCTATGATCACCACAATCTGCGCCATGTGGTTATCACTTCGACCTGCTTTGCATTCATTCTCTCCACCTTTGCGGTTGGGTTCCGAATCATCTCGCGAAAACTGAATGGAACTGGTCTATACCTAGATGACTTTCTTATGCTTGGAGCTTTGGTAAGAATCTACTATCCAATCCGAATGAAGCTGTAGAGCACTGACCGGAAAAGCTTTTCGAATATGGCATATCAATTGCTGGTGTTGTTTGTAAGTTGCGCTCATCTCAACACATTCATGATCTGTTGTACTGACTTTGACAGTACTTTACAATGGACTCGGAACACACATAATTTACGTGAAGCCGGACCAGCTCGTCGTATATCTCAAGGTCAGTTTCAAAGAACATGAACATCCCATCATAAACCAAGTCGCTCTCTAACGCTTGCATAGACCCTTTTCACCGGCTCCATTCTCTACACATGCTGCATTGGCTGCATCAAGCTTTCGATCCTCATGCTTTACAAACGTCTGTTCCCCGTCAAGAGCATGAAAATCATGGTCTGGATCGTCTCCGCAATCGTCGTTCTATGGGCCTTCGGCGGTATCTTGGTCGGCTGCTTCACCTGTATCCCAACCGAGAAGCTATGGCACCCCGAAATACCAGGAGGATGCTTGAACATGGGCAAATTCTACTACGGACTCCAGATCCCCAACATCGTAACTGATGCTATGATTCTGTTCATGCCCATGCACACTGTCTGGGGTTTACCTATCTCCCGTGCCCAGAAGGTCGGCCTGTCGGGTATCTTCGTTGTCGGATTCTTGTAAGTCGAAACACACTCTTTTGCCCAAACATGCTTAAATCTAACGATTATCAGGACCCTTGTCTTCGATATCGTCCGCCTCGTCTCTCTCATCGACCTCGCCAATGCCGGTGATGATATCACCTATACCCAAGTCAACCCAAGCGTCTGGACATGCATTGAGCCAGCCGTCGGTATCGTCGCCGCTTGCTTGTCAAACATGCGACCTTTGTTCAAAGTCATGCACGAGCGTGTCTGGTCTCGCTACGTCTCGACTAACGCAAGCAGCCGGGATGAGTTCAACAGCAAGCATAACGAAAAGTCATCCTGGACCAACGATACACCTAGCTCGAATGGGGAAACCGTCCACACTACCTCGTCGCTCTCTAATGACGAGACTCGTCACCCTGATAGCCCGGCATAAACTTGAACTTGCCAGGAACTTGAACGCTCTTTAATTGGAATGCATACCCCCTCCGGCTGGCGTTTTTAATTAACTTGGAGTTTTCTCTCGACGGCTTGTTGGGCGTTGAGTTAAGCTTCTTTCAATTTTTTTTATTCTTCTGATTCATATTTACATTCTTTGCTATATTCCTTTTTTCTTGGTCATTTTTGGCAGATAATTACACTATTTACTTGGCGATGACAATTTACTATTTAGTAGTATGTTGTTGTCTTTTACAACTTCAAATATCTTATTTTATTACTACTACGACGGTCAGCTTCCCCGGGCCTTTCGGAGGGGTTTTCGGGATACTATGATCTGTAGCTCACTGAATAAAGAATTTATACTATATGAGGCGTCGAAAGCAACACTTAGATGATATGAGCTTGAGCTATCTCGAGGTCCAGTGTGTCCTTTTATTGAAGACCTGAAATATGAAATCAACAACCTTTCAAACGACCTATTCATGTTTGAAAGCACATGATAGCTGCGCCATGATGAACGCAAAGACCCTATCCCGCTGAAGATCACGAACTAAATTCAAGAATGCGGTACATACGAAGAGTCTAATTCTTAGCGATATCCACCCCAAGTCCCTTACAAGTGGATAACTTACCTAGGTAAAAAACGATCATACCTCACAAAGGCTGGTAGGCTGACCCATAGCAAAGCCATTTCAGCAAGATGCAGCGATGTGCAAACGTCGATCATAGCGAATCTACGACTAAATCTCAAGATCTGACCTCCTATTGGTCTTTGCAAGGGGGGGTATCGTATCAGAGATGCTGCACCCCTCCTCATTGCCAAGCGGGCCAAATCCAAGGCTCCCCCCTCCCGCCCGCAACGCCCACATGACTAGCCACCATGCACAATGACGCGGGAAAGCATTCAGTAAAAGCTGACCCCGGAGAAAATAAAGGTAGAGCCCTTTTTTGACTGGATTGGGGGTTACACAGAATTTTTGTTGTGCGGCGTCGTGATGCGTGGTCTCGATGAAAGTACTGAGGTTTTGATCCGTGTTGGACAGACGGCTGGCGAGCGGGTTAAGCAGGGGCTGGATGCGTTTGTTAATTTCGCGGCACGAGATAATGTTTTGGAGGTTGCACTTGGTTTGATGTTAGAATCCCTCTTTTTCTTTTCTTTTCTTTCAGTGCTTCTGTTCTTTGGGAAAGTTGGGTTGATTGGACACAGGGATCTGGGATGCAGGCTGACATTGATTTCGAATCTACAGAATCGCTAATGCGTTTACTAAAGTGGTGACTTCGTTTGTGTCGGATATGGTGTTGCCAGTCGTCTCACTTCTGCCCTTCTTGAATCGAAACATGAATCAGAAATTCGCGATCTTGTCGAAGGGGCCAAACTATGTCAACGAGAAGGGCTATAACACGATTAAACAGGCTAGGGATGACGGGGCGTTGGTACTTGCATGGGGGTATGTCGATGGCTTTGTTGAACTTGACGCTACTAAGGCTACCCCTGTTGATAAGTTGAAACGTTACGCTAATGTGATATGCCTGTGATAGTAATTTTATCGAGACAATGCTCAATTTTCTGGGAGTGAGCCTTACGTTATTTGCGGTCGCTCACTTGTACATGGCTGTCTCCCACAACAAGATTATCAAGCCTACTGTGAGATGCAGATATTGCAAGAAATTTATTAGCGTCGAGGTAAGAAAGACATCTACCCAGTTCTAAACGGCCTATTGACTTACCCTGCTCTAGGCAAAACGTTGTCTTAACTGCTCAAGCTGGCAAGATGGAAGAGAAGACTTGCCCGGGGAAGAGGATGATCATGACGATGAAGAACTCACCGGAGATAGAGCGTAGTCGATACATACCATCATGGATGTGGAGTGGAATTTTGATATTAGCAACAATTCGTTCGAGTCTACAACTCGCTAAACCCCAGAAGAATACAACCTTTATGCACTTTATTAGAGTGTAATATCTACTACTAGTAGTAGGTCTAGTACAATTGTAGGTCTAGATCTTGCTCAATCGACCTTCCACGGACCGCCTCATCGAAGCCTCGCGAATAGCCTGGATATCAACAGCTCCAGCCAAAGCCATAGTACGACTCAACTCTCGCTCAAAGATATTCATTACCGTATCGACACCATTACGCCCATCATATGCGAGGCCCCACAGCGCTGGCCTACCAACCAACACAAAATCAGCACCAAGTGCCAGAGCTTTGAACACATCACTTCCCTGGCGTATACCACCATCTAAAATAACAGGAATTCTTCCTCTAACAGCTTCAACAATCTCCGGAAGAGCTTGAATGGTCGACGGAGCACAATCTAATTGACGACCGCCATGATTCGAAACAACAATAGCATCGACACCATGAGCGATAGCAAGCTCAGCATCCTCCGGCGCCATGATACCCTTCAAAATAATTTTCATGTTGGATTTTTGTTTCAAGAAACTAATCGTCTTTCCCCAGGTAAGGGAAGCGCTGTTCGCCCCATCACCAATTGCCCGGCGGATCTCGCTTGCTTGCTTTGCTGAGCGTGCATCCAATAAGGTGCGGTTGGAGGTAGGCTTGCCTTTTCTTTGGCGATAATCGCTACCAATATTAGCCAGTTGAATTCCCTCTGGAAGAACAAGCGGCGTCTGACGCTCATTGATTCGGTTCCCGAGAACTGGTGTGTCAACTGTGAGAACGAGCGCCTCATACCCGGCAGCTATGCGAGGGTCCGTTAGCTTCAAATCCCATACATGCCGAGGTAAACGACAAAGGTTGAATAGAAAATACCCTCAACTCTTTGAATAAGAGGTATACTGAGCTCCAACTTGCTTGGCAGGTATAATTGAAACCAGAGTGGCGTTTGAGATCCCATTTGATGCTTGACAGACATCACATCTTCCAAAGATGTGGTGGAGTTTGAAGAAAGCGTCAGGCTCAGTCCCATAGAGACTGCTGCACGAGCCACATCCATCTCGCCTTCACCTCCTGCGAGTCTTTGCATGGCACTTGGAGCTATACCGATGGGTAGAGGGTATTTGTGGCCAAGCAGTTCGGTTGAGGTGTCGACTTCAGTGACATCTCGAAGGACACGAGGTAGAACGAACAGTCTGGGGTCTGATCAGTATTATGATCTAAAAAATAGGGAATTCTTCAGATATTGATATACCGATCGAAATCAGTTCGGTTTCTTTCCAACGCTGTTTGGTCATCTGCTCCACAGGAATAATAATTGTAAACATTTGCCGGAAGCTTTCGTCGGGCAATGGCTTCAATTTGATCGACGGTGATGGGGTCTTCTTTCGTCATGTTTAAATTGTATACTGTATTCTTTTCAAAGGAATAGGGTCAGTGGTTGGTGAACTTGTGTAGGACTCGGAGTTAGAAAGAGCGTCGCCTGCGGAGGTCCATTCCAAATTCCTACCTGGGTAGATTGATGTTCGGATATTAATCCGATCTTCACGCCGAATATCGCCGTGGATAGAGGGCCTCGGGAACTTGGACTCAACAACTTGAATTTCAAAGGCTCTCAAATAGCGAATAAGTTGAACAATATCCACGATTAGTATTGAAGCTCATAGTAAAGTACTATAAGTTTGATAAATTTCAACAGTCACTGATCCACAATGATTTGACCTTGAGCAAAATAACTCTATCCTCTAGTAGTAACAACTAAGTCAACGATGAAATTCAAATGTTCTATCCAAAATTTCTAAGCCCCCCTCCCCTTTCGTCTGTAATTCTTCCGAATCGGATTCCGTCACGATCTATCTCTCCGATAGTATTCGCGAACTTCTCTCGTGAAAGTTGGAGACTTGCTCACGGAAAATACGTCAATATACGGGTCCTTTACCTTCTTTATCCCGTAATAGACAATTGCATAGCACTGTGGTTTGAATGGATCCACTTGAGCTATGAGCTTGATCTTTCTTATGAGAGCAACAAGTGCTTGAAGGGATGCCTGATTTTCCCCGACCCAATCTTCAAAGTAGGACTTGAACGTAAACTCGAACTTCTGAATCGATTTGATTTTGCTCTGATGGTGGTTTCCAAAATACAGGTGAGGAGTACGTGATACCCATAGCGGAGTCGGAATGGTACTATGATAATTTGACTTCGCGTATTTAGTAGGTATTATCTTCAACTCGACGGTTTGATATGGAGGGATGGGAGAACCGAAATTGGGAGTTCTGATGATTCTGACTACCTCCGGACCTGGAATGTCAGTCTCCTGAAGACGCTTCGCTTGGTTGCTTTTTCTCGTATGGCTCTTACTTACTGCCGTCTTTTCCTTTCTGTCACTGCTTTGCCGTTGTGATCCGCGCTACCGCGTCTCCCCAGTTTTTCGTCATAAGCATCAATCTCGGAGCGAATAAGACAATTAAAAGGCCCAATATCGTAAGCGAGAGTTTGATAATGAGCAGAAGAACTTTCGGCCTCTGTTGTCGTGAACAGCTCTTCAAATATCTTGCCCATCGGTTTCGAGTCCTCAACCTCGGGGTCTTCGTCATCTTTAAAACGTCGTCTCAAAATAAGTGTGTCTTTGACGATATCAACATCTATTCGAAATTCACTCTTGCAGCCATTGATCCAATCGAGTAGTGTTCTAATGGTACAGCGATTAATAATTAAATCCACTTGATTGAGATCAAATTGAGGACTCATTTCGCCGGCAGCCTGCAGCAAAGCATCGAAGGAATACTTTAACTTAGTGTTCACTTCACGATGCAACTTATCATTGCTTTTAAGGGGTTTTTGGAAGGTGAAACGCATTCCCAATCCACTTAGGCGGTTTGCCTGTTTGTGTTAGCGATAGATCGAAGTAGGCATCTAGACGAGAAGATCTCGCCGGGGACATAGATTGTTGGCATTGTTGGCATTGTTGGCGAACTTGGATTTGAGTCAGATGGCTTCCAGCTGTAGGTACAGATGACTTCATGTGAGGATAATGCTATCTTGTCATTACCAACAGCTAGTTGGCTGAGCGGCATACGAGCTTCAAGTAAATGAAGATCATTTTCCCACCAAGCGCCCGAACCTTTCTCCCATTCTCGCCGTGGACGCCAGACTCTTTTTCTGAATTTAAATTTGCAACTGGTCTTTCTATACTTTACCATGACGAGCCAGTATCAAATTTGTGTTGCTTCTGGGCTTTAGTATTGTTGTTTCTCATAGAAAGTGGGTTGCGATGGAGCTGAGTTTTATCAAGAGATGATAACTTCACGAAAACCTTCATTTTAAACCTGTATATAAATATATTTAGCCCGATAGAGCTTTCAACATGGGATTCAAGCCTGTCTCAACCGAAGACTTGAAGTTGCAGCAAGTTGAATCGTCTATCAAAGACGTAGATAGTCTTCTGTTTGACTGTTACCTTTAGCCGGCTGCGCTCGAGCAGCAGTTCTTGCAACGATTCGCTACACCCCGAAATATTCTTTTATGACAAACATCCAACAAAATAATGTCCACTTTCCAAAATGCCATTGAAAGGCTATCTCAGATCTTGATCTATACCCTACATAAAGGCGATTAGTCACGTGGTGGCTGTTTGAGGATGACCCCGCCTGCAGCCGCCCGCGGGCTTGTTTCCGATCAACCTCAACTCCAAACAAACTGAACTCTTCTCCAGCATCTGTTCTTTTTTACCCCGTTAAGTGGATACTTTATCCTGTGGTTGTGTGAACTAAGCCTGGACAAGACCATGTCGATCACTCACATTGTTCTCTTTCAATTCAAACCGGGTGTTGATGCACAGGTCATCAAGGAAGTATGATTCGCAGATGCCTTGGCGGTGTTAGAGACTCCAATTAATCATCGCCACAGACATGTACGCGTATGCTTGGTCTGAAGGATAATTGCCTGCACCCAGCATCCCAGAAGCCTTACATCAAATCATCTTCGGGAGGAGCAGATAATTCACCTGAAGGTATCCAAGTGAGTCTAGTCAATTGCGCTTTGTGTTTGAAGATGAGACATGAAAACCAAGTCTCCCATCTTCTATGGAAACTTTGGGCTCACACAGAACTTTTGTTGATTAGGGTGGCATTACACATGCATTTGTTGTTGAATTCGAGAGTGAAGCAGACCGAGATTACTATTGCAAGGAAGACCCCGTCCACCAAGAATTTGTTCGCAGTCTAAGCGGACTGCTCGAAAAGGCACAAGCTATCGATTATACACCTGGAGTGTATTAATGCCGATTTCCGAGGAAACCTTTCCCTTGGTAAACAGAATTGTGTGCGCCACATTGTACCCCATTTATGCCTGTGCACAGCCTACTAGTACTTACTAGCAGGTACAGGCTTGGGGACTCCGATGTGGTTATGAATTCAAGTTTAGAATTTAGGAACCTTGGGTCACCTCGAGGCCAACCATAGGCAATGCAAAGTTAGTGTTATTGAGGAAGCAGCAAGCTCTCCAAAGTTCCTCGATGGCAGCAGCTCTTGCTCGAAATTGCATTTTGTTGGGCCCGCCATGATCAATGCAATAATCAGGTACAGTTGCATAGGACTATGTAGGCTGCACAGATCTTACCCCGGGCTTGGCATGTATGGAGTGACGTCAATGGATATCACGCCCAACTGGAGACCTTTTACCCTAGTACCCTGAGATACCTATCATATTATGCAGGGTTCATGAGGCAACCTGTGGCTACTACAGACCCCCTTCTTTTCTGTATTTCTGAAGGACCAAGTTCCTCAATTATGGCGAGTCAATTATGAACGTACTACGTATCCTCGTGACAGTTATCCAAATTAGGCTCAGAACAGCTACTATTATAGTAAAGGTCAAGCATACACTCCCTCTTGGCAATATCTGGTTTGTAGCCCACACTTTACCCCACTGTGGCACTGCCTGCACTGTGAATGTAGTCCCAGATAGAATTTCAAGATTCAGACTCCCCGATGTTACTATTTGTGTACCATGAGCTATTGTGAATGCTGATGCCTTAGTTGATCACCCATGTCTGTGCGGAGGTCGGGAGTTGAGAGAGCACCGACAAATGTAGGGATGTGTCAAATGCGGAGATTCCCGACAGAAATGACATACTTAAAAGACCTTGTCCGTCCAACAAAGAACCTCGATGGAATTAACATTTTGATTTCTCGACAGTACAATAAAAGCAAAAGAAGACACCAATCATACTCGTTTCATCATGCGCACTTCATACCTACTCTCTATCTTTGCCCTAGCCTCATATGTCGCGGCTGGTGATGTTGATGCCAACGACCTTCCAACCGAGTGTAAAGACGTCTGCGCTCCTGTGGTCAGTCTGACTGCTTCCTGCGACAAGAAGACCAGCGACGACGATACTGCTGAGCTCAAATGCATCTGCAATGATCCCCGAGCATCAAAGAGTCTTCCCGAATGCGATGCTTGTATCTCAAAGTATAGCAAGGATGGAAGGGATAATGGTACGTCACAGATCTTTTTTCGGGTGGTCCCGAGAAATCGATTCAAAACTAATCATAACTAGACGCAAATGACCTGGTTCGATCCTGCTCTTTCACTACCACGGATTTCTCTACCAAAACTACTTCCGGTTCTGGAAAATCCACTGGATCGGTATTCACGACTACCGAGACTTCATCTGGAAGTGTCATGACAATGACTGGGACTAATTCGCCCTCCGGCACTTCGAGCGCCTCGGGTAGCTCATCTGCATCAAGTGCTGCCGCCACCACATCTAACGCTGCAGTCGGCTCTTTTGATGCGAATGGAAGCCTCATTGGTGCTATTTTTGTCGGTTTGATGGCATTCGTGGCTTGATAGGATACCGGGTTTCTTCATCACATGTGAATAACTAAACTGACTCCGGCTCTAGGCCGGTGCAGAGTATCGGAGGTTCATCTAAAAGAATGACAATTCAACCTCAATTCGTGTAACTTTCTGAGAAATTCGAACAAATGATCAAGGTGATCTCGAGAAATAATATGATGACTCCTATGAAGTTCAAGGACTCGGTAATTTTAGTCTTGGGCAAACCAAAATCAACTCAAATTCATAGCTATCGACATAACTCCGTCATCTTCCACTAAATTCCAAGCAGAAACTTCCTTCTTCTCTATAAATGCGAAGATCGCGACTGGGCGGAAGACCACCCAGTCCCAGTAGACTCCGTCAAACCACCATCAATAACCAAATTCTGCCCAATAATGTACCTCGACGACCGACTCGCCAAGAACGCCACCCCATTCGCAACATCAAAAGCATGCCCCATACTCCCCTGAGGAACATTATGATCAGTGATCTTCTTATGAATCTCACGTTCCTCTGCCGACGAGCTATTGCCCAACATCTCCAGCAAAGGCGTATACACCATTCCCGGAGCAACTGAGTTCACTCTGATCCCCTTGGACGCATACATGATCCCAGTGACCTTGGAGAAATGAATAACAGCCGCCTTAGCAGATGCATATGCGACTTGAGGTTTACCGAGATATCTCATCCCAGCAATAGAAGCATTATTGATCACAGCGCCAGAGCCCTGTTTTTCCATAATCGGTAACACGGCGTTACAGGTCAGAAATACTGATTTCAGATTCAATTGGATTTGCGCGTCCCAAGCTTCTTCTGACATCGTTGCTGGGTCTCCGGTCTTCGTTCCACCCACGTTATTCACGAGGATATCGATGCGGCTGTGTTTCGCAATGACTTCTCTAATGAGACGCTGGACATCCGCCGCACTCGTCGCGTCAACTTGAAATGCATCGCAGTATCCGCCGTTATTCTTGATGTTTGATGCAGTGCGCTGTGCTGCTTCTAGTTTCAAGTCGCAGGCGATGATCTTGGCGCCGGATGCGCTGAGGACCTTCGCGATGGCTGCTCCGTTGCCCCAGTATTTTGAGGTTGGGTCACCGGATTGTCCGGCTCCTATTATGAGGGTTATTTGATCCCTTAGATCTGGGTAGATGGCGAATTGGTCACTGTATTTGATTTCTGGGTTTAGCACACTGATTGTGCTTGTCTCTCCGTGGGGTGGGGGTATGGTATCACCTGTGAGCCATATTGCGTGGAATTCTCTCTCAAAAAGATGTAACAATGAGCAAAGCGAAAGATTTTTTGAAAAAGAGATTTATATTCTGTGCAGTGGTGATATTGGAGTCTTTCAGGCTGTGATTCGGAGGCGGGTTTAAATAAGAGGGTCAGAAGTGCCCAGCTGGCTGCCAACAAAAGATCTCCGCATTTACTACACTTCGCTAAGCTTGCCGAAATTTCGGAAATATCTGACGTGATTAATTGGTCTTTCACGTATCTTGCAGGCTGGCAGTACTCGTGTCGAGGCTAGACTCAAGCTCTGCATTTCCCCGCTCGATAACATGCCGGTTTCGCAGTCCTTGGGGATGTAAGGGGATGCCGCAAGGTTTACTGCACTGAACTTCTAATTGTAGTACAAGATGCACCACAAATTTTTTGAATCAAGGATCAGATCATTCATTCTATTGTCTCCATGTGTAATCAGTAGGCCTCTCAAAAGGATAGGGACATTTAAAGAAACAAATAGTAGCTCGCATTTTGCTCGAAATGCATCATTCAGTGGACAACGTGGAAGCCAAGGCTTGCCTTCTCCGCATTTCCCCAGATTGATATCCTGCTGTACTACTGAAACTTGCGCTGATCCGGAGAGAAAAGCGATGAATAAATTAGAGCCATTAGAACCTTTCATGCCCCTCTCTCACGATACCATTCCATTCCGAATTTCTTTACTAGCAGAAATTCTCCGCCATGTCTCAGGCCATTGGAGAAATCAAAGCAGAGGCCTTTCACGATGAACGGGTCCTCGAAATCGATCCGGCTGCTGAAAAGCGTCTTGTTAGAAAGATAGATCTTTATCTCATGCCCTCTGTTTTTGTTCTCTACTTATTCTCATACGTCGTAAGTGACTCGAGTCTCCGAATCGGTGTCCGACGATACACACCAGTAAACGAATCTGAAACTTGAACTTCTTAGGATCGATCCAATATCGGTCTTGCAAAGATCGCTGGTATGGAAGAGGATCTGAATCTTTCTTCTAATCAATATTACCTGGCAGTTGTTATGTGGGTAATTGGATACACTATCGGTGCAGTGCCTTCTAAGTAAGTATGAATGCAAATCTTTGCCAGTCAACTTTCAAGTTGCTGTTTCAAGTTTACTTTAAGTTCAAAAATAGAAAACTGACTCGGGCACTTGTTCATACCTGCAGTATGATTCTGGCACGGTCTCGCCCTTCGTACTTCATTCCAATCATTACCTTTGCATGGGGCACTGTAGCCGCCTTGATTGGCATTGTACAGCACCAGAGTCAACTAATTGCTCTACGATTTCTGCTGGGGGTATTCGAGGCTGGGTTCAGTGTAAGAAGCGATATCCCCAGACTTGGAAAATGTAATTCTCGTGTGCTATTGTTATTTACTCGTCACAGCCAGCAGTTATCTTCCTCATTTCGACTTGGTATAAGAAAGGAGAGCAGTAAGTTTTACCACCTGGACACTACACATAACTGCAAAACGCCCGAGTCAATTAATCATTTGAACTAACTCACCCAGATCCAAACGCTTCATCTTATTCCTAACAGCCGGTATCCTATCCGGCGCCTTCGGAAGCGTCGTCTCCGGCGCAATCACCTCAACCCTAGACGGAACACACGGTATACGCGGCTGGAGATGGCTATTCATCGTCGAAGGCGCAGCAACAGCAGGCATAAGCCTAATAGTCCACTGGACACTCCTCGACTACCCAAACCACAGCCGCGGCTTAACAAAAGAAGAACAAAACCTAGCCCAAACACGAATGATCCAAGACGGCACAGCCGAACTTCAACAACAAACCCAAAGCCTCCCAGCCGACTCCCAGACTCCTCGGAGTCCTGAAAGACCATCAATCTTCACAGCATTCCTCGAAGCAGCGTCAAATTGGCGTACCTGGCTCTTAGTCCCAGGATACATGTCCATTCTCGGCGCCCTATCAATCTCATACTTCTATCCTACCCTAATTGACGGCATGGGGTACGGATCCACAAAAGCCCAATACATGACTGCACCTTTATACCTCGTATCACTCGGGATAGCAATACCAGTATGCTACTTCGCAGATCGAAACCCGGACCATCGGGGTCGATTCTTAGTAATTAATTTAGTGGTCGGGATGGTGTTTTTCGCGCTCACGGCTGGTATTCGGAATTATAAGGCTCGGTATGTTTTTCTTTGTTTTATTAATATGACCATATGGACGGGAAATGCGCTTGGTCTTTCTTTTACGACGACGGCGTTGGCGGAGGTTGATCAGGATGTGAGGGCTATTATGTTGGCTATGATGAATGGGATTGCGGCGCTGGCGCAGCTTTATGGGAGTGCGTTGTTTCCGGCTGAGGATGCGCCGGAGTATTTGGTTGGATTTTCGGTTTTTGCGGCGACGTTTGCTGCTGGGGCTGTTTTGTATGGTGTTGCTGATTTGCTGTTCAAGCGATATCCCTACAGAGATAGCCGGGAGTGAGCTCAGTGCAATCAAGCGTTGCTTGTACTAGTGAAAGAAGAATATCATCGACCAATCCATTCAAATTTTCATCACAGTATTATATTTCTTAACGTAGGTGTTCATTGGTCACATCAAGGCTGCCAGGCGAATAAAAACCCAATCATTAGAAAATCCAGATAAAGATGGAGCCTGCAACAAATTGGCTTCGCCTTGATGGCCGCTGAACCGTCATCTATAACCACCCAAATTTACATGCATTCTTTCCGCCAAACGAAATAAAAGCACACCCTTCTATCAAAACAGTCAAAAAGAAACAGGTGGGAATATATTTAAAGCTGCACTGTGGCATACTGGAGCTTTTCCGTGCAAGTCCAGTAAACGCCAAGCCCTTCGTCACAGCTTCCGTTGTCGCTGAGTCATTGCTTAGTTGGTGACCTGGGCGGTGGAGGGAGCACCGGAGTACAGGACAATGAAGATGATGGTCAGAGCGGCACCGGCGACGATACCCTTGGCCTTGGCGGGGTTCGCGCGGCGGTACTCGCCAACCTGGAGGCGAACATCAGTGGTGAGAGAGTTAATCTTCTCAGCACCGAGCTTGTAGTAAACCAGACCAGCAAGGGCAATGGAGTAACCGAAGAACTGCTGGGGAGTGACGGGGTCGCGGAAAATCATCATAGAAGCGCAGACCAGGAGGATGTCCTTCAGGATACCAGCCATGGTGAGGACAACGGCGGAGGTCTTGCCGATCTGTAGGGAGACACATTAGTATTCAGCCTCTCTGGAGAGGATTGGAAGAGGTGCTCTTACCAGCAGGACAACGGAAGCGTTCAGCAGGAAGGCAACCAGGGCGTTGGCAATAAGAGTCATAATACCGAGGCCGTAAATGTCGTTCATAGTCATGCGGGGGACGTCGGTGAAGAGGGTGATGACACCGTTGGTGACGGCGCAGGCGGGGGCGTAGTAGTAGAGGGAAACAAGAGGGTCCATCTTGAACTCGGCAGAGCTCAGAAGACGCTGGACCATGACCAGGCGCAGAGCCTCGAAGATGATACCACCGACCTGGATGATGAAACCCAGCATGTCGAACTGGATCTCACCGAAGGAAGCAATGACAACACCAACGACGATGATGCCGACATTACCCAGGGTCTTGAAGTTGGCGGGAGCAATGCCGAAAGCCCAGGTGGCGAACAGGGTCACAACAGCGTTGGTGGCCTTGAGCATCTGGATGAAGGACACACTCAGGTAGAGGTAGGCCAAGTTACCGCAGATCAGACTCAGAGAGAACATGATACCGATGGGAACAATGGCGCGACTGAATTGAGTCAATTAGTGTTCTGAGCCATCTAGATTTGGCTTGCCTAATGCCCCAGATATCGGCACTGGTAAAACTCACGTGTAGGTGGCAGGGTTCATTGGGACCTTGTGGCGAGAGTCCAAGATGTTGGTGCAACGGGCCAGGATCTGGGTCATGGCAGTCGCGAAGGCCATGTGCCAGGTGGTCAAGAACAGGGCTAAGCAGTGTTAGACAGTCATCCATAATTCGAGTGATCCATTGATCCATTGGTCCATTGGTTATAATCGGCTGGGAGGAGAACTCACGGAAGTCTAGAAAAAAGGATTCGGGTTAGTTGTCAAATTCATGCAAGGTGGTCATAATGATATCGCGAGGATTCGAGTTATCATAACTTACTGAACTGAGCAGTGTGCAGAACCCATTTGTTGAACAGAATAACGCTGGAACTCAAAGCAATCCACAGACTGTTGACAGAATATTGATGTTAACACTTGGCATGGGCCATGTCATGGGTCGTTCCCTCCCCCTAGGGGAATTGGAATTGGAATTGAGATGAGAAACGCACGCAATGTAGAAGGCAGGGTGAATGCCGTCGCTCTTGGAGGCGGGAGAACCGCTCTCGAGCTTGCGTTCATCCTTGTTGTTAGCCATGGCGAGAGGGTAAAAAGAATCGAAGCCGTAAAAGAGTGACTGAGGGTGAGTAAGTGTAGATGGGAAAAATGTCAAAACGGAAGGGGCTTGGATTTAGGGGCAAAAGGGCATGACAAGATCGGCGTGGGGCGGTGACCACAACACGGACTGTGATTGGCTGAACCAGCCAAATTAGGGAGGGTCCAGCTGCTTCGAGTTGACGACGACGCGTGGGCCTTTCCGTTTTGGTTTCAGTTTCAGGTTTTGCTGTTCTCGTCTTTCTCTCAGTCAGTCAGGGTCCAGTACTCAGCCGGATAGGGTAGGCTGTGAGTATGCTAAGGTTGATCACTTATCACTAGGGTATGTCTGCTTTCGGATTGGTCCGCTTTACCACACTCAGGGGATGGACAGTCCAATCACATCTTAGATTATCTTCTATCTGCAAGAGTAACCTTGTTACTCTTCACACAAACAACACTGGCAATAAACATGATCTCTGAAACAATCAATCCTCTCTCCAGCCTGTCCCCCATACTCCCCTTCTCACTAGTTCCATCAATTCTTGGCAAAACCAACCCTATCTTCACAGAACATACGTCATTCCCGTGAACTAGTAGAAGACCCCTTATTGAAGAATCCACCTGCCCACCTGCCCACCCACACACAACACCCACTGCCAGCACACAATGCTCATCACTGGCACACTATTATACCGTACTCACTTTCAGTGTTACCAGATTCAAGCATCTTGCTGCTGAATCTCCACCAAATTCCCATCAGGATCCTCAAGTACCAAAAACATCTCAAACCCAATAATACTCTGCGCCTTAACCAATGCCTCCTTAGCCGCATAATGCTCTCCAGCAAACTCGCCAACCCCAAATGCATTCGGCATCGGCCCCGTATGCGCCGTCATAGGCACCCCAACCCTCTTAACAATCGTAACACCCTTACTCTCAAAATACTCTTGCGCTTTATGTACATCCGGAACGATAAGACCAACATGACCGAAAGTGTTAGTGCGCTTTGTCGATGCTTGCGGGTTATCGTCCGACACATTGAATTGAACAAGTTCAATCAGACCCGCCAGATTGTTCTTATCGCGTAAGAGTTCGGCGCCGGTTTGGTACCCGGTGCCATTTCTTCCGCCTTGCGCAAATCCCATGTAGGTGACCGTGAATTCGGGCGTTACGTGAGCGTCGAAGAGAAGGCGCATGCCCATGATGTCGCCGTAAAAGTGTTTCATGCCGGTTAGGTTCTTTGTGACGAGACCGAAATGGTTAATGGCGTAGCCGAGTGTCGCGGCTGGTGCTGGGCCATCATTGCCGATTGTAAAGGGACCGTCGGTGTTGTCGATGTCTCGTGGGATGCATGCGTAGACCAATGGGCCTAGCATCAATGCGATGCAGTAGCGAAGTAACATGTTGAGATGCATAGTGGATGGCAGATATGGAATGAAAAAGGTGCTAGTATGCCACTAGGCCTGAGTATTATCGAGCAGTGAGTGGTATTCAATAGAAGTTCGTTGATAGAAGAGAACTTGATCACAGTGAACTTCAAATTCACCCTTGGAACTTGTTGCAACGGTTGAAAGAATCCTTTCGTGTCCAAGAGGCAGTGCCAGTGTACAAGGTTGTATGCAGAGAGCTTCCTACATCGAGGCTAGGGGATCTGTACGCTGAATTTATAGATTTTTCAAGCTCAACCAACCTTGGCCCTAGATGAATATCAGGCTGACCACCTGGGCACCAGGCTGAACCAACCTGAATCCTTCTTCTACTACACGAACACAAAAATCTCGCAATAAAAGCAACCGATAAGCGAATTCCGTACGCAAAAGCCGCATCTGCCTTCATGATGACCTCTTGGCAGAAACAGTGGAGTGTCGAGAGACACCGCAACGACAAATCATAAAGTGGAATCGCTAGCCAAGCCATGACCTTTCATATCATGCAGCTTAAAATGGCCCCCACAACTCTAAATTAGAGCATGTTCTTCGTCAGATGCCTAGCGGTACGTCCCACTCGAAGCAGGAAAAAGTGCGCCCCAATCAGATCGTCGTAAATTTGCCGGTGTCTGCCATTCAGCCGGACGCCTGATATCTAACTAATGCATAGTAGTGAGATTTTTTTTTAATGTCTACCTTACTGCTGACCACGATTGAGACATTAGGATAGACTAAGTGGGCTTTCAAAGAACTAAATCACCTTCTGCCTCATAACAAGGTAGCTATTGAAAGCCGAAGCTTCTGCCGAATAGTCTTAAAAATACTCAAAATAGCATCCGCAACTTCATGATGTCGTGCCCAAGGTTCAGTCATCGATATCACCATCTCAATCAGCTCGTCAAAGTCCGGTACCAGCGATGTAAGCGACGGTGTAGTTTTCGCCATTGAAATCACGAAAACAGCTGCCAGGATCCTATTGGAGGGAAAGAAAGATCAGTATGTTGGAGGTTTGGCGGTTTGCCAACTTAACTTGTCCATATTTATTTATGTCCACGGGTTAGAAACGGATCGGATAGCTTACGCTTGTAATCTGAGCCAAGTGGAATGTGTCCTTCGTCCGAGCAGAGGAACCGTCTCATGCAATAGTTTCCGACAACTATCAACGCAAATTTCGCAGTTCGCCTTAACATAATCCGATAAGTAAACTTGCCGCGAAACAGCCGCGAACACGAGACACGGACGACAAATGATATGTTTAGCCGCGTAGTACCTAGTGCGAATCTGTAGATCTTGAGGATCTCGTGGGACGGGATCTCGGAGGTCTGGCTTTATTGAATCGGGGAGAGAGTCGAACCATGCTTTTAGTTGTCTGTTTAGCTCGATGTTGACTGCCTCTAGTGATGCGATTGAGGGTTCGTAGCTTAGTCGGGACTTATTCGTGGACATCCCGCCGTGGAAGGGTTGGTCTGGGTTGAATGTCTCGGCTGAGTACATTGTGTTGTGGATGCGGTTCAAGAGTTTGCGGATGGAGCACATTGCGAGAAATATGAGGTGGCTTCGTTCGTTTGGGTCTGTGAATTCCGGGAATGATAGCCCTTCGACGAGAACTTCGATGCCACTGCGAGGGAAGTGGAATTCTGCAAGGTCATCGCTGCATTCAAGTTGTTTTAAATGGTTAGCTGGATGCAGTTATACGAGTACTAGTATCTTCAAGTCATGAAAGCGACTCTCACCATTCGAGAATATAGCAGCCCCAGGCTATCCGGTTGAGCAATGCATTCTGGTTGGGCGGAACGCTCCTATCATTCAAACTGAGTCACGATTCGTTAGCATCATTTCAAGTCGATATAAACGAAGCCAGAGGTAGATAAATATTCACTATGAGTAAATTAGCTGAACGCCAGTTGAAGCCGTATTTATCAATCGCCATGCTTGAAGCGGTCTTCCACTATATCGAAAATACAAGGACGCATAGAAGAACGTCAATGGCACGGTCTGATCCCTCGAGAAAAGTATAGCCTGCTCTGCCATCAATGTCTGGTACGCATGAGCAAAATACTCCGCGCCTGTCCCTGTCAAAGATGACTCCATATCGGAAAAGTCAACATGACTCGAGAACAGTTGGCCTAGTGATAAGACGAGAAGACATAATGCAATGCCAATCTCATGAATTTGTTCAGCCGCGAGGAACTTCTCGAGCAATTCCAAAAAGGACTCTTTTTCCAAAATTGGGAATTGCGAATGTACATGAGTGAAGAAGTCTGAAATAATTGAGTTTGTTGTTGCGGGATTCAGATTAAGTCGTTCACGGATTGTAGTGATTGAGGTCTGTGGTGTTAGAAAGGGCATTCTTCGCTGTGACTCGAGTAGCAGGAAAAAGTCTTGAGAGTAGTGACCAATGAGTTTCCTGATTGGCTCCAATCCTAATAGATTTCCAGTGGGCGTTTGGTGTCCTAGTGGGATCAAAATCGGGTCATTTTCCATGCTATGCGCTTGCCCAACAATCGGGTTCATCAATACTGATCCGTCGCCGGGGAGTGAACCTGACTTGGAAATCAAGCTTTGTCGTCGTGCTTGCGAAGATGCCACTGATGGACTTGTATATGAATGGCTCAATGTATCCAGGTCAGAATGATCCGATGACAAGCGGTCAGATAACTTGGTAATCACAGCCGTTTGCTTCTGGACGAGGTTCTCCAGTCGATCCAAACGCAGCAAGAGTTCTGCAGATGTCTCGCCCTCGGATCTTCAAAAACATGTCAGTAACCGTCATCTATACATCTGGCAGCATATCAATCATTGAGTTTCATTACCGTTCGCTTGTATTCTCCTGGTATTCACATTGGGCGCCTGCATTGGCACAAAAGCCACAGGCGGGTCTTTGGCCATCACACTTTCTTTTGCTGCGAGAGTTTCAGGATTTGGACTTGAGAATTGCCAGCTGGACATGTGAATTCTTGCTTACCGATGCCTGCAGAAGGTACATGCAATCAATGCGCGTTTTCGAGGGAACTCCATCTGGCTGCAAGGATTCGTAAAGGGTAGAGAAGGTCTGGGGAAAGGTGGGGCAACTCATTTAGCGGAGGTCAGAAGTACTAACTATACCGACTCACAAACATACACTTAATAATCACCTCATAGGCGGGTTGTATACAGCTCCCCTTTCTCTGATTTCATTATAATTTACTTTTCCGTCACTATGTACCTATAACAAATTATCTCAACCACGTCCTCCAGATCAAATATGTGAAAGTCGTCTTATGCAATTTTCCGCCAAGGTGGACCCCATAGGTACCTATCAGTACGGCTTCAAACCCGCCAGTTGGAGCAGACGATCCGAATATTCAGGTTTCTCAAGCGGCTGAGATCGATTTCGAGGATCAACGCTCCCATCCTCAAAGCAAGCTTCTTTCTCCCGAATAACAACATTATCATGAGCCCAATGGGTAGTCGCAATAAAAGATTCGAAAGCCTCCTTCTTCCGCTCAAGCGTCTCCCTCGTCGCCAATTTCGCCGGCGAATAAGAAGCATAAATGACCGTTCGAATAGTATCACTATTTTCCGTAGGCTCACCACCCCAATGCACAGTTCTAGAATCCCAGACGATCAAATCACCAGGTTCAGCGAGTACTTTTGTAGGTTTCATTCCTCGGGACGCAAACCAGTCCATTTCTTCGGTGCTGATGAAGCGGAAATCCTTCTTGTCCCATGTACTCGAGTCTGTTTCCTTATCGAGGAACTCCTCCAGGACGGTATTTGATCTTGGCAAAACGATCAATGAACCATCCTCAGGTCCGGCATGGCTCAGGTTAATGACACCTTGAACACAATGCAGACCGCGACGCATCGGGGACTGATCCACATGAGGCCAGGGCTTTAGCGCGGATTTATTCAGCATATTTGGCAATGTGATATTCAATGCATCAAATGATACGAGTAATTCATCTGTTCCCCAGATTTTGGAAAATGCATCCAGGATCTTTGGTTCCGTGCGAGCTTCCCACATGAATTTCTCATGGACCACGGAGTAATGCTTGAAAGTGTTGACTTTGCTCTGGATTGGTAGATTTTCTGTTATCCAGGTCGAGCGATCTTGGAGATCAAGTGGAGTTCCGAATGATTGAAGCCAATCTAGCGCCTTTTGTTGGTAATATTGCGCCTTCTCGGGGTCGATTGCGCTCTTTATCACGGCGTATCCTTGAGTCTGAAGGTCATCTCTCCAGTCTCCGAATGGGCCATTCAGACTGGTGATGATTGTATTAGCATGTGTGCGAATATTTTTTTTTGGATTGGTGTGCTCATGGTCTCACCTGAAGGAAGATTTGTTGAGTGTTATGGTGCTAGTTGAAGACATGGTGGTTCCGGTATTGCCAATTTTAAGTCAGTATCGTTTGGGATCGTGAACAGGAGAAATTCTGATCATCTTATATCTTGGAGAGTAGTCACACATGTAGTTGTGCCATGGGGCTGGTCTAGTGCCACGTAGCTAGCATTAGAATGATCAAGCCTATCGCTATTGGCTTGGGGAGACTCGATGTGAACCCCGCGGCGGGTAAGCGGACCGCCACTCCATTGAAGCAAATTGATTCGCTTTTGGAACGCCCACGTCGGATCATGTACTACTGCTGGCCAACGACATGTTTTCGTTGTATAAACATGGTGATATGCGAGCTGAAGAGTGTTATAATGTATCACATCGCAAAAATAGATAATAATTAGCATAATTCTTGCAGTAGTCTGATGACTTGGTACAGGGACTATGTCAATTGAAGGCATTTGTAATTTCCTAGCGTAATAAGTATGAAAGATCTATACTAATACATGAGTCGAATAGAGCCAGATATGAAATGAAAAGCTCGAAGAGAAATCTCCCAGTACTGATGATACGCTGCGACTAAAGTCCAACGCTTCATCGCCGCTTAATACCAAAGAGCTTCATTCCAGTAAATGCTCTTGGCATTAGCCAGATCATCCTCCTGCGTGTACATGGTGGAGTTGAAAACCAGCTCAGTAGCATTGCTGCCATATTTAGGCCAGTAGATCTTGTCGTTAGCCCACTTCTTGTTCGGGTTACCAGTCAAGACGAAGGACAGAAGGTACTTCTGCATTTTACGCTGTAGAGGCAAATCTTGTCAGCAAAAAAGCCATCGGGTTGGAAAAGAAGGAATCATCACGTACAGCAACTGTAGAGCTGACAGAGGAGCTGCCACTGATAGCGACTCCGGCTCCAGCAGCAGCACCGCCACCAGAACTGGAGCTGCTGGAAAGAGAGTAAGTGCTATACCCTATTTTCGCAACATCTAATTAGCATTGGCCAAACTCGAATCCAACAAGAACCATTCAAACTTACAGTAGTAGCTCTGGTCGGTACCATGCGTAGCTTGCTCAAGAGCAACCATCGCGTTCCAAGTGTTATTGTTCAGAGCACGAGTCACGGCATAGTCATGAGCAGTCAGATCAAAAGACTGTCTCATATCCGCGAATCGGTATCCGGGACTCGAATAGTCGGATTCGGGGTACAATTCCATAATCTCCTTAACAACATCGTCTGTGATAGCGGGGAAGAAAGCACGGAGCTCGCTCTCCACATCAGCGGTTGTGTTAACGCCGGAGGTAGGGGAGCCGTTGTTCTCGTGTTGCTCGTGCGTGATGACCAATGGACCGGTCCAGTTGAATCGGCCCTGGTAAAGCTGTGACTCGTAGGTATCAGCCACAAAGTCTCCATCAACGCGAGGCTGGAATTGGTAGCCGTAGTCATCGTAAACGTCAGTTGCGGCATCGGTTAAGTTCGTGAAGGAAATGCTTCGCATGCAAGTCAAATCGCCACCGTCGCATCCGACAGCACTGGAGACGTTTTGCCAGAAAACTTCTCCCTGGTGGTGACCGGCGCCAGGAACGAATCCAGGAGAAGTCACGTAGGCCTTGTGGAATAGTTGCTCATTGTGGCCTCCGTAGCGGGTGATCATGAACAGAGGCATGCTGCCACCAGCAGAGAATCCAAAAGAAGTGACATCGTCAGGGTTACCGCCGAAATTGCTGATGTACTTCTTGACCCATTTGAAGGCGTGTTCGACATCGTACAGTGCAACGTTGTCGGTAGCTCCCTGGTGGGTGGCAGTCACTGAGTTTGCAATACCAGTGATTCCGAGGCGATAGTTGAAAGAGACGAAGACAAATTCCTTTGACAGATCGAAGAGACCTTCAGGTGTGTTCTCCGACTTGGAGCCACCGGTGAAGCCTCCGCCGTAAGTCCAGACCATGACAGGCAGCTTCTTGCCCTTGGCGTTTGCTGGAGCCCAAACGTCCATGTAGAGACAATCTTCTTCGGATGAGCAGTCAACATCAGCAGTGGCGTATGTCGTGCCATTGTTGATAACTGTCTCGACCAATGGCCACTCGGGCTTAGCAAAACGCAGTTTGCCTGTTGGGGGCTGAGCGAAACGAATGTTCTGGTACTTATAATATCCCAAAGAACTGTTTCCAGCAGCAGCTTGGAGAGTGGTATAATCAAGGGAAACTGTAGGCTTGCTTGATGACCCACTGGAGCTTGAAGCTGGGACTGCTGCAGCCAGTGAGGCTGCCAGCGGCAGTAAGAAAGTGGAAAGATGCATGGCGCGTTTGAACAAACCCACAAGCTTCAGCAGGCAGTCTGAGTAGATGAACTTGGCATTCCAAAAACTCTCCTCGATATCTGATCTTGGTCATCTTAAATACACAACACCCTCCAAGTCTAATCAAAATAACCTCGTCATGAACATTACGCGGCAACACACGCCACTCCGGACAAATGGGCTAAATAGAAACACAACTTGATCCCAGAATCCACCTTTCAAGCTTAATTTCATAATGCCAAGAGACGGGAGATTCAAGTAAACGACCAGCAAGATCCCAGCGCGACAAGGCAGAGCTTTTTAGAGTTGATTAAGCCACGAGGCAGACGGCAATTCCCCACCTAAATCACCCTGAACACCGTGAGTACCGAAGTTATAGGATACAGTTACTGGTTTTGATCTAAGTATCGACGTAAGCTAACCACTTTCAGTAGACTGGACCGCAGGTATGCGAAGATCGGTGGACTTGAGATGAGGTGGCTCGAAGAGGCCCTAAATTTCCGAAGCCCAAAGGGGATATTTCGGAGACCTTGTGAGGATGTTTTCTAACACCGATGACGAAGATCTTAGTTTATCTTCCTTCAATCCGCAATAAACTTGTTCAGGGCGGCCAATTGAAGAATTGGTTGCTTTTGAACAGTGGAGTCGTTGTGGTTGTTTTAGGGCTGTGTGGATAAATTCACTTCCGGAACCCAAAAATAACCACGACGTGAAGAGTTCGGGTGGACCTCAAGTAGAATGGCTGTTTCTGCAAATTCGACTTTCGAGTACAGTAACTTATCTTGAATGGCGAACTTCGTTCTCACGAGTTTAGGATCCGCGTTAGATCAAATAATTCACGAGGCATAGAGGAGATGTTCATGGTCATTTACTATGTACTCATTAGTAGTATGCAGTAGCCCCAGCCAATTCGAATATCACAGATGCGCAGCATAGCTTCCTGATCAGAAGGACTCATGGAAATACAGACATCTTGAAAGAAATTACCCTGGGGTATTTAAAATCACAAAGATGAACACCAATATCTACCTGACTTTCAACTCTATTGGAGTCAGACCAACCCACCCGAGCGCTGAAATTATCTCCCAAACCCACCAACGCCGACGTATTCCGTGAAAAGAAAAGAAAACTCCCAGTATGTCGCTATGATGTATAGAATAACATGACGCACGGCGGCAAGACCTCAAATTTCTTGCGCGTCCAGCGCCCAGATCTCCCAATTCTTCAATACCTCCCATCCGACTCGTCGCATGCGTCTTCTCATCACCTGTCCATCGCCTGTCAGGACAGGCGGGAAGCAACCGGTCTTTACGAGCTCGGGCACAGCGCTCTCGTTAGATTCACCGATATCAGATGGCATTCGGCTTCTGCTCTCTTCATCTTCGGTATCATCTCGCGTTCGCTTGCCCAATGTCGAAGGAATGTTTATAGTGGAAGTGAAAGTTGTTTCGGTCTCATGTTTCCGGTTGTTGGTGTCGCCATTGGTGTGGACCGGAGTTTGTCTCTTTGATCCCGTGCCGTTGCGGTTCTCCGTCGTACCTTCGGACTGTTCGAAGGCATTGATAGGTGATTCCGGGTCGGATTCTTCATAAACGGGCAGAGGCGCCTTATAGAAATCGCGCAACTCGAAAGATTTCCATCCCATCCCAACGATCTTGACATTGCCGTATACATTCTTGTCCGCCATGTCATAACTCATCATCTTCATGAGGATCTCATCGTCCAATTCCACAATGTCTGCTAGACTTCGAGCATTTTCCAGCGCACGCTCGATCTCCTTGTTCATTCTAGGAGATGAAGCTGACAGTTCTGAGAAGGTAAGGGATTTGAGATTTTTCATAGCAATGCCTGGCGTATGAGAAGTGGCTGAGTTCGGAGCTTGGGTATTGCTACCACTTTGTGATACGGATCCCGCGGGGATCAGCAAGCGAAGAGCCACTAGCTTTCGCAGGAAGGGTACCAGCATTCCCAATGATTCCATACTCGAGAACTCTGTAGCGAGAGCGAGTTGCTCCAGGTTCGGACAAGCATGGACAAGCCTTGCAATCATGCCGGTGGACAGAGGCCATTTGGAACACAGAAGCAAATGGCGTAAAGTAGACCCGTGGTTAATGGCAATATGGGACAGGTAGCTGTCGCGAATGCTGGAGACTAGGCTCAACTGAGTGGCCGGAGATGCGGCAGCCGCAGGCGAATTTCCCACGGTCCCATTTGGAGCATCAGTCACGGGCGGAGTTAGTGCTGATGATGTAGGCCCATATCCAGGGCGAGGAGAATTGAGGTAATCGGACGAATCAGCGGTAACATTCACAAAATATAGGCGCTCGAGCCCTTTGAAGTTGCCCAAAAATTCGGAATTGCGCTTGGAGACTGCATCCACGCGAATGGATTTGATCTGCAATTTTCGGTGGGGGACCACTGTTGGCCAACTATTCTCGATAAATGTGTTGACAAAGCCCGTCGTATCCGTTCCAGACAGGAAAGTGACGTCCTCAACGGTAGTCGGGTCAAATGCGATATTGAATTCTTCGCTGTGGAAGGCGTACATATTCTGAAAGGACAATTTTTTCACAGGGAGAGGATGCTTCGCTGCAATGCATTTGCGGAAATAATCGTGAAGGGACACACTTGGTTCCTGCGCAATGCGCATACGAGGTGACCAGTGCAGTTTGAGTTCGCGTAGTTTTTTGCTCTTGAGAAGCATTGTCGCTATGTCATCGGGGTAGCAGAGAGGGTCAATATCTGTAATCTTCAAGGATCGCAAATGCGGCATGCCCGGAAGTACGAATGTGGGTTGAGGGTGGCGGGTGGAAGGGAAGCGGATTGTCAGGGTTGTGAGTTTCGGAAGCTGTGTAAGTCCATGATATACAGTGTCGAGCATTTTGGTGTTTAGCTCCCAATGAAAGCTTTCCAGGTTGGTCATCCGATCCACGGCTGCACGCACAGCAATATTTAGCAGCATCGATGAATCAGGCACACGGCCGAGTTGAGAATGTTCCTCCAGGTCGCTTTCTTTCCAGTCTCCTCGCAGGGATATTGATCTAACGAGTGGGGCAAATGGTCGAGTTATAACAGCGTTCAACCCCATCGTGAATGGGCTGGCGCTTCCGATTCCTTCAGGTTGTTCATTGCGGTAACGGATTTTGCCGTAGGATGTGAGGGTCAGGCTGCGATACAGCTGAGGCAGGGCCATGTAGTTGAGTACGCGACATGTGCGGCATAGTCGGGCGAGATCGCCTGTGTCATCGACCTGTACATTCTGTGTCAATTTGGCTTTGGGGTAATAGCGCGTTTCGAGTAGCTCACATTGGAGACAATTTGGGCGATCAGATTCAGCGGCAGCTTCATCAACGACACTCCACCGGGCCGATCGGTGGTGACACTGGCATCAAACATATTTCTATTGACGGCCGCCATGATGTGATGTGCGACATCCGGTCCAGGCCGGGCATGAGAAGGAACAAGGTCCAAGTTCCCAAGTTGAAAGGGGAAAATGAAAGCACTAGCAGGTCAGGGTGGGCTGTAGGAGTTCCGTGTTAAGGTAAGTGGACTATGGGGAAGGCCCGGAGCAAAAAGTTCCCGATCGCGCAAAGATCCACTTTTGGACCAGTCAGCATCCATTCAAATGCAAGCATTAAGCCTGACAATGTGTCATTGGGGTCTATCACAGGGTTCATAACTCACTGTCACATATTCAGTCGACATCAAATCGGTTTCAAAGGCTGTGCGCTGTCTATTCTTTTCTTCTTAGCGATCTGCACGAGAGTGCCACGAGCACCGGTGACGCAAGGAGGCTGTCAGCCACGAGAATAGCACAAGGAGGAGATCTGAGGCAATAGAAAGCATGTGATAGAGATATGCTGCAGATACCAAGATAGCAGTAGTAATATAGTACTAGTACTAGTACTTGGTACTATGTATATGGTAAATATAAGTATAAATACTAGTATGATTATATGTAGTGTGACTAGTGAGTTACTAGGGTATCTTCAAGTTTTCACATGGCTCCAGATGTCCAAAACCATGCCCAAATATCAAAAATAAATCCAATTAAGATGTCCATGTTCATATCCATATCCATATCCAACTCAGCCAAAGCTGCTTCAAATCCATATACCCCCTAATTCGCCAAAAAAACACCATGAAAATGTCGGTCAAAGATCCAATGTCGCTACCAAGTCAGGCCCACCCTGGGGCAACCACGCCTGCGCATATATGCATGCAATCCCCTGCAAAAGAACGGAGACAACCAAGAAAAACCCCCAGAATCAAGGAGATGTACGTCTATTATCTGGGTGGTGTGAGTCAGCCTGCCCAGAAGAGACATCGTTCAGATCCTCGGAAACCGTTGTCTCCGTCCAACTGGCTTGGTCGGCGATCACTGTATGTTCTTCATTCTGACGAGGCCCAACATCCTCGTCGATCAACGCGGCCGCTTCCGGATCATAGCGCAAGGTATAATCACCATCGCCATTTTCCAAGTCGGCGTCACTCCAAGGGGCAGAAGCCTGCGGTTGAGACGGAATGACTCTCACGGGAAGGTCGGGACGTGTAGATCGGGGCTCGTGGCTTGTTTGACTAACTTGGCTAGCTCGTGATTCGTGGTGTGCGCTGCTTGAGTCTAGCAGTCTATTTGACGGAGACCATGTATGTTGACCCCGTCGACGGGCCGGGATGACTGTGACCGATAGAGGTGCATCTGCGCTGTGCTGCCCTGAACCTAAAAGCCCCTTGCGAGGCAAAGAAAAGAATTTGTTGCCTCTAGCTTGTGATTTGGCGCGTGCTTCGGGTTCCTGGCCCGGCTGAGGCTCGTCGTCATCGTCATCATCATAAAGTTCAGACGCGTCCTGGCCTGCAGGTTCCTCTCCAGCTTGTGCAGAAGCAACCTCGCGTGGCAGAGATGCGCGTCTTCGCTTGAAAGGATTGAGTAGGGCTCGCCATCGAGGGTCGTTGTGGACGATTTGAGGTGATTGTTCTCTGCCGTCTGTCGGCGATGAAGTTGGATCTGGGGCACTAGGATCCTGTCTGTTTTCGATCTCAAGTTCCTTCGCTTCGTCCATTTCTTCCTCTTCTACCATATGAGGCATCGCCACCGGCGGAGTAGGGCTGGCAACTGGATGGTATCGCACGTTGTATACCGTGCTTGCCGCACTCGTTGTATCGGCCCGACTAACTGGCGTCACAACAGCAGGCGGTGGTGTGGGACGGTAATTGTTTTGGTGAGGATTAGCATTATTCGAGTTTTGCAATAAGCCTCCTGTATTGCGATTGCGATTTCCACGAGGTATTCCGACCCTAGTTCGCAAAGGTCGATGAGCAAGACCCATCACTCCACCCCATCCTGATGATGCACCATGGCCACCTCCCTTGTCGTGTCCATGTGATGAATAGCGGGGCCAATCAACCTCTTCTGAAGGTGTGACTTCGAGCATCTCATCACCATCGAAAACTTCTCTTCCAAGGATTCCGTCTTTCGTCTCGTCTCGTTCGAGAGCTTCGATACGTTCCACCCATTCCCAGACGACCACACTCGCTGCAGCTGACCCTACCCATCTGATATAGGTACCCCAGCCAGCGATTTCTGGTCGAGCAATATCCAACACAAAAAAGACGACGGGTATTAGAATGGCGCAGTAAGATAGAAGCGCGACTAGGGCGATATTCCGCATCTTCGGATGAAAAAAGGCGAATCGATGTTTCGAAATCGAATAAAAGATCACCCATGCAGCATATAGGAGATTCAACGCCAATTCGAACAGATAACTGAGTGCCGGAATCGCATCGTCGTATAATCTTGGATGTGTCGATGTGTTTCTAAACCAAAAGTTCTCCAGTATACTGAAAGTGGTATCCAAAACGATCAGCGCAAACCCCGCCCATTTAATCATGACTTTTTCCTTGTGTCGCGGGAACAAGCGGATCAACGTTTGAACTTGAGCCAACCATAAAAATGTACTAGAGATGACGCGAACTATCCGAATCTCCAATCCGTCAATCACCTCTTCGGAAAGTGCTTCGGCGTCCGAATATCCATAGTCATATTGGCGTTCTGCCACTTTGAATGAATCAACCGTAGCAATTGTCAGAGAGATTGCCACGAGGATCGCGGCCACTTTTTGCAACCAGGGACGACCACCGACTCCGACGACTGAGGAGTTTCCACTGTATGAGCCGCTAATCATCCCATGGCGGCCGAGGAAGTTGGCGCCACCTCCAGGGCCCCCTACATAAAAGGTTCGCGGGGTGATAAGAAGAATTATAACCAGGACATAACTAACGACGGTTGCGCACCCGATGGCATAGAGTTGAGGCGTGACGGAAGAATAGAAAGGGTCGCGAGTATCAAGAACCGCGGAGACGTGGGTATAGTCGTCTGGTCCACCCGTGCAAACAGGCTCGTAGACGGCATTGCTATCCAGGGTTACAGTATAGGAATTGTTAACATGTAGAATGCCTGCAGTGGGGTCGCAAAAGCAACAGCGTCAGTGCTCTAGAATCGAAGCGAACAGGGGGAGAAGCGAGTCGAGATAAGAGTCGCGAACACATACCGTTACTGGGCAAGACAAATGGGGTGCACCCGGACGCATAAGTCTTTGTCGAAGTGGTGGCCGGGTTCGCCCAAATCTGGCGGGGAGTCACACGGGGCGCCTCATCTCCCATGGTCCAGGCGGTTTGCAGGCTCGACTTGGCCGCAGTTCATGCAATCGAGTATTCCACCGAGAGACCCCCTATGTCATAAATATTCAACGCAGAATTTCGATCCTCGGTATTTTAGACGGCCATTCTCGGGCGGGCTCGAGTCGCGCGTGGAGGGCGAGATCTGGCCTAGAAGGGGCCGAAAGGCAGAAGCGCAGATATCGGCTTCGCGATCGGGAAGAGGAATAGGGAGCGGTAGGTGAGTATATTAGGGTGATATTCGAGAAAGACGCTCTCATAGACGAGACACGCCTGGGTGAAGTCCTCCGGGTCAAGATTGGTAGGAGGCGCGAGGAGTAGGGAGTCGAAGTCGCAGTCGAAGAAGGTTGGAGGTTGAAGGCTGAAGGTCGAGAAGATCCGCCACTCGGTCCACTCTCGGCCTTCTCCACAGTTCGGCCATCTTTTCTCCAGACCCAATATTAAAGGGGGACTAGTTAATTTTAGTAGGTTTTTTGACAGTCGTGCATATGTAGAGGATTTGATATTATCGTTCAGATTCAGATTCATTTATTAAATACTTGCAATTAGGGCCAAATGGTTCAAAATAAGCCAATCTCCATGTTAGAGAAGTACTACTAGTACAAAGTGTACTGCTTGGTATGTGTTACTCAGACTCTATTCCCTGAGAACGTCAAGTTCTTGCAGAGGACTGCGAATATGAGGCATTTTACTTCAATACTACGAATACAATTTTACTGCAAATAGAATATTTAAAAATGCGTAGTGTATATTATGTGCTGCGCGCATTTATCATCGACACCATGTACAAGCCAAGCCGCGTCAAGGCCTAGGCGCAAGGTCACAAATTGTCACATAGATCATCTCAACATCCTCCGAAACCCAGCTAGCCTGCTAGCTAGCCGACAAAGATAGGGTAAGAATAAAAACGAATGGTTTCCTTTTCCAGGTCCAGCAAAGATGAAGGAGGGAAAAGTACTCGGCTCATTAAGAGTTAGAGTTAGAATTAGGCCTGGGCGGCGAAGCCAAGGCGAGGTCCGTTGGAGTCGAACACGGTGTACTGGCTCTTCAGGAAGATGTCACCGAAGATGGAGAAGCCCAGACCGGAGTTGCTCTGGATACCGCCGAAGCAGGTGGAGCTGCCGGCAGTGGTGGGAGCGTAGTTGATCAGGGAACCGGGGACAACGGCGTCGTAGCTGCCGATGGTGACGGTGAAGTCGGGCAGCTTGGAAGAGCAGTCAAAGGTGTAGCCACCAGCGGATTGGTCCTCCTTGGCTCCATCGACCTGCTTGTAGTAGGCAGAGACAACGTCATCGGGGAGCATCAGGAGGGTGGTGCCAGTGTCTGAGAGATATTTGTGAGTAAACCTATACACTAGTATGTATGAAGGGAGTATCAAATTGATGATATAACTTACCAGCAATTCCCTTGATGGAGCCACCCTTCTGGCTGCCTACCTTGTAGCTATCGGCAGTGAACATCCAGAAGCCTTGGGAGCTGTCGACATCAGTGTAGGCCAGGGAGCCAGTGTACTTGGACTTGTCAATGAAACCGAAGTCGTAGGAGCCGGGCTTGTTGTGCTTCAGGGTAACAGCGAACAAGGGCTGGTCAAGCTGGCCCTTGACAGTATCGAAGAAAGTCTTCTGGGACTGGGGCTTGACAGTGTTGATGGAGCTGAAAGCCAAACCAAGCAGACCGTCGTTGTTCTTGTCCTGCACGAACTGCTGGCTGATTTGCTTGGCAGCTTCAACGGCCTGGCCGGAGGCCTTGACACCACCAACAACGACAGTGTCCTTGTAGACATCACCGCTGGCAGAGCTCTGGTCACCGTAGGAGATGGACCAGCTAGCGCCAGACAGCTTAGTGCCGTTGTTGGGCTTGTAGACGGCGTGACCAGAACGCTCAGCGGCAGGAAGCTCTCCGGAGAAGACCCAGCTTTGGAAATTGTTAGAATGATTGAACAGACATGGATGTACAGTCCAGAATATAGTAAACTTACAGATCGGCGGAGCCGGTATCAAAGTCCAGGTTGAGAGTGGTACCACCGACATTGACAGGAGTCAGATACTCAGTATCATTGTCCTCGGGGGTAGTAGTGGCGGAGCCGCTCTCCGCAGCGGCCTTGACGCCGGATGGAATGGTAGCACCATACTTAGAGAGAGCGTTGGCGTACATGCCGGGCAAGTTGATAGTCCGGGTCTTAGTGACAGGGCGAACCGACTGGTTCACAGTGAACTTGCTCTTGCCGCCCATCGGCACAGCCGAAGAGACGGAGGCAATACCGGCCAGAACGGCCGTGACTTTGCTGAAGACAACCATAGTGAGTGGAATCTAAGAAAGAACGATACTCTAAAAAGAATGGAGAGTGATCGAAGGATGTTGAGAGGATGGATCTACCCAAACAGGCCGGGTGCCAGGCCTTCTTTATAGGATATCAGATGGTCTCGCCATTGTGAGCTTCCCTGAACAAAGAGAACTCAGAAAAGTACCTGTTCTAGATCCAGGAGAAGGAGAACTTGCTCTTCCGGGAAGCCCATGGTGCCGATCTAGCAACCACGGAGACCCGAAACTTCAAACTTCAAGATCGACGCGGAGTCCATCGGCCAGCTAGATTACAACGACGGAGTCCGCCAAGAGGGGCCCGGGGAGAACGGGAACCAAAGAGAGGATGAGACAGCATCTCGTGAGTAGTGATGTACTAGGGTGTCCCTGATAGCGTCAGGGCGGGATGGATACAGAAGGCGGGGTTTGATACTTCGTATGCAAAGGATGTGAGGCACGGAGGCTTGGTCACGACAAGCTATAGTCGTTCCAGCACGGCGAAGTCCGGCCAAGACCAACACGAGCATGTAGGAAGCTTCATATCCATTCGGCAGAGCCCTGACGATCTCCATTCGCCGTCATGTTGAGGGTTCTAGTGGGGCGAGACCTCAGAGCCAAGCGATAGACTGCATAGAGTAAGTGGGGAAAAGGTGGAAGTGATCAGGGACCATAGTAGAATCAAAAGCAGTCCAATCCATCAGCATTGTAGAGTCGAACTACAATATCGAAATAGAGACGATCGAGGCAGGGCCCTGACGATCATCGCCTCCAGGGGCCTTTATCTCCACAAGGAGCCAATCATCTCGCCAACTCCGCAAGCCATAGACTTTCTCCCCCAATCGAGGTCACATCGCGCCTCCGGCCGCCCTTCACCAGTCGGAAGTTTCATGCTTGTAACAAATGTCATTGGAGGGTTATATCCACAGGTGAAGCAGTCGGTTGGAACCTTCGACATGAATCCACTCCCACCCACTTTAACCCCAGAAGGACTAGACTCACTAGAGGCAGATCGAGGCCATAGCAGAGTACAATGGGATTGGATCCGTGGAAAGTAGTCTAAAGCAGGAAAAAGCACGAGCCTCGGGGGCTAGTGTGAGTCCGTCGTCGACGGCAGACAATCATATCGGTTGGCCGGAGTCCGTGGCTGGATCGGCCCTGCACGTACGTTGAACCCTGCACGCCAATATGGCGCAGACAAGCAAATATGCCCAGAAATGGCCAAGATATCAGAGTAAGGCATGGCGATCGGCTCAAACGATGTGACCTTTGACGGAGGGTCAGCTACGGGAGGCTTCTAGATGCTTTATCGCATGCAGTAGCCAGCCCTGCTGCGAGATCCTTCGGCGATCGGTCTTGGATAAGACTCCCGCAATAACCTAACAGAGTGAAGGATCGTCCTAACTCTATCAACGAGATAGAAGGGACAAGCCCAAGAGATGAACTCTTGATCACATCTGGGTGAATGGCGAGGTGCGATAGGTTCAAGTGGGAAGTGTTGAAGTGTGGAAGTGCAGGGCCAAGTCTTGCCGCTATTGCACCACATCCCTTCCCTTCCCTTCTACGGCAAATGCGTAATCCACGAGGGATCACTTCTACACTATACTGCCATGTACAGTACATATTCACATACATTATATGCACCAATAGCTGCACGAGATTATCCTTCAACGCTCATGAGGAGATTTGTTGCCTATACTTTACTTTCTCGCGCAAGTTGACCCCGTAATGAAATCATCTATCTACATCACGCTATTGCCCCTCTCCACTCTGTATACCACCCTGGTTTCCTGTTCATCAAGGACATTCCACGATCAAGCCACCCGACAGCCTATTTTACGAGGCTTAAGAAGAATCAAAGTTAACAAATAAGCATGTGAAGATCTGCCTACCGCGAGATAAAACGAGGGCCCCGCAGTCCTGAGACCGACGGACGCCGACTAGAGCAGCCTTTAATCTCGATCTTACATAGCTGAGCCAATTAATGCAGATGCCTACAAACATACGGGGGGCAAAAAATGTCATGAGAAGACACGAGAAAAGAGAATACAGTATCCGTAAAGGTGAAAATAAAAGAAGGCACTTGCAGATGACAAGTACGAAAATGGTAGGAGGGTAAGGGTCTTGTTTCAAGAAGATTGCTATTTTGACCTATCACGTTCCTTGAAGGCATGCATAAACTCCAGAACTCCAATGGCGGGGGTTTCGTTAGGGTATATCGTCAAATACGGAAAAGGGGGTAAAAGCAGTAGCAAGGAAAAAAAAGGAAGGAAACTATGGTACGTGTCTCATCGGGTTCGAAGCACCATCCGAGGCGAGACTCGAGAGACCTTCGGCCGGATCATCGGGCTGTCAAGGCAAAAACTGAGACGCGAGTGACCCACCCCCAGACTCGCCCTCGCCGTTGGCATTTCCGTCATATCCCTCATTGAGGAGGACCTCTAACATGTCAAACTCCCCTAGCATCGGACCTGTTCCACCCAGACCCTGATCCACTACACCGGTGGAACTGTTGAAGAATTGATCCAACGGCAGAGCAAACCAGTCCAAAGTACCGGACGTATTTGCCGCTCCATTTGTGTCACCGACACTTTGAGATGAAACAACATGGTTGGGCGAGTTGAGATCGTTGGCGGGCATGCTCGAGTTCGAGTCGTAGTAATTGTAGTAGACTGATGGCGGAGGCGGCATAAACGAGACGTTCAAATTAGAAGAGTTAATAGATTGCGAGGGGATGTTGGCGAGTGGATCATGAGTCGACCCGATCGGTTGTCCGCCGGCGCCGTTACTCTCCACATAACCCAACCCACTTGCGCTCGAGGTTGTGTCCTGGGCGTGGGTAGATGACCAAGGGGTTTGCGGGCCATCACGGCGTCCCGATATGGGTTCACGCGGTGGAGAGTGAGCCCGTGAAACAGGTGCTGAGCCGCGATCGTGGCCATCGCCATCCGCTCCACGGTCGTGCGGCGCAAATCGTAGGAAGCGTGTACGAATGCTACTAGTCAGAAGCTCCAACAACCGAGCAACAGTGTTACTGATGTGAACGTCATCAACAACAAAAGTCCGCAGGGCCTCTACTGTTCGATCCTGCAGGTCCAATGAAACGCGTACGTCATCTTCTCTTGCTCCGAGTGTGAATGTCTGGAAGGAAAATTTGGTAAGCTAGGTCAATTTTGCTGATTGTGGCAATGGGCAAACTTACTTTCAAGATGAATATCATGCCAGACAATACGCGGAAGAATGTTCGGATAGGCGCATGTTTCAGACGACCGCCAGGAACCAGCCCTTCCAAGACAGTCTGGAGAATGCGACGAGAAGCATCAACGACTTCTTGAATGTATTGTTCGTTTACACGATAGAGCTCCATCAAGGTGCGGAACCAACCACTGCTACCAGCGGAGGGGCCCATGCCTGGTCGACCAGGTTGGGTCTGGGCAGACTCGTTGGACATCGTGGTCCAGCGGTCGACAACTGCTTGCAAGGCCAGCGAATTGACGTATAGTCCTATAGTATATTAGCATGGATTAATTCAAGAAAATCGAATACCTTCACTTACGTGTGTATTCATATTCAATAATCAGAACACTTCGCATAGCCGGAGACACTATTCATAGTTAGGCTTTGAACATAGCATAAAAATGTATGAGAAACTCACTGTTGACGCGGTCTAGATGGTGCCTGAATTCTCGCAATTGAGGTTGGAACCAATCGATTCTCTCTCGATATCTCCCACTTCTAATCAGCTCCGAAGTTTGCTCACTCGAAGCGAATAGTTGGTGGTTGGCTTGATAGACGATCTTCGAGATACCCATCCAACAATCTTGCATACGATCTAGATCTGAATCACCTTCCTTGATATCAGCAGTTGTTGAAGCCGGATCTTGGCCCCATTCTGGCAATGGCAGCATGGACGGAATCCCTAAGCGACCACTGCTATGTGTGATGAAGACCAAAATCAACCTCCTCAGTCGAAGTTTTCGTTCTTGCTCTGCTGCTGATTCGGCGGCTGTTTTCGATTCACTCTTGTGATCAAAGACTCCAAGTTCAAAGGCCAATGCCTGGGCTGTACTGAGCAGCATCCACGACATTCGATCGGATCGCCACGCAGGCTCGAGCCATTTTTGAAACGCAAGTCGTCCCTCTGCAGAAGGAGCTGGTCCCTTCGCATTTTCGCCGTCATTATCCAAATCCTTGTCCTGGCCATAAGCCTGGGCTTCCGTGTCCAATAGCGTATTTTCATCATCACCAGGAGGGAAATGAAGGTTACGGGGATGCCAATCAGTAAGAATCAACAACGCTTCTACTGTTCCCAAGGCTCTCAGATTTCCTTTGGCACTTGGTCGTCCCGAAGTCGGTGCCAAGTCTAGGCTTGTAGACCCGCGAGTGCCGGGGCCGCCGGCATCATATTTCTCCTGTCCCCAAAATAGACGTTCGATCATGCCACGAAGATATGACCACAAACGATCGTGTATGTAGAATGCTCGGGTGCTTGCACCGTCGCCTTGAGGCTTCAAATGCCGCGAAGCAATTGTGAGGATTGTCACAGCTAGTACTGGTTCTTCCATAAGCAACTTGCGATGTGACGACGGTTGTGAGTAGTCCGGCGTTACCACAGGGCTCATCGGAGCAAGATTCTCATAATAGTAAGCAACATAATTCATGCCTTCTTCCACGGTCATCCATCCGGCACGAACAAAGCGCAATCTTGACCAAGCTCGTGTGGCATCAATATATCCAGGGTCTTGGGCAGTTGATGTATTCTCTTGATGATCAGCAGCATCATCGATTTGGGGATCCCCGGCTCCTGTACCGCCACCTGGGAAGTATCCATTATTACCACCACTACCGGACAAGCCAGATTGGGGAGTCCGGGAGAAAGACCCGTTCATATTGGCAGGTGAATTCCCATGCGCCAGCGGAGAAGGACCGGAGTTAAAGGACGAAACAGATCGTCTAGTGTTGAACCGATTCTCAAGGCTTTGGCGATTCAAATCCTCGGTCCGGCCCGCCGCTTCTGAAAGTAGATGTAAAGCGTCATGCGTATTGGTGATTGCTGGCGACAATAGCTCTACCGCAGTCCGGTTCATCATGGGTGGTCCTCCATATCCAGGTATTGAGCTACGTTCTCCGGGGCCGTACTGTGATAACCGTGGGGTTCTTGACTCGGCAAAGGGCCTTGTCGACGACGAGATAGGAGCGCTCGGAGTATATCGTTGGGCAGCAGCAGGTGCAGCAGCAGGAGTCGGTTCTGCCCATCTCTGGCGCGTGCGAAAGCCCTCCGCGTCAAACGAGGGCTCTTGTACGGGGAATGAAGGTCCTTCTGTCGGTGCTTGTTCCTTCACAGATACCTCCCCAATCATCATTCGTTTATCACGTTCCAGAACAGGAGCCTCCTCGTCTTCGGCATCGGAGAGCTTTCGTTTGCGCCGAGTGGCCGAGAACTCGCATCTTTTACTTTCACGTCGACATCGTACACATGGTGGGGGGCGAGGATTATCGACACCTGATACATAAATTTTTGTTTGGTTAGACTAGGCAGCCAGTGACAAGCGGGGACCGTGGGGGTTGAATGGCTGATCATACTGCCCAAATCGCACTTCACCTTGCGCTTGCGACACGGATCGCAAGCCTGATAGCCGCGCCTATGCTGCGGGGCAGCGGAGGGCGACGGCGACTTGCCGACATCCGCGTCAAGTCCCATGTTGTCTGTCGCAGCAGGGTGGGTTTAGCGGATTGGAGATGCTGGGGAAAGCCGATGCAAAGCGAAGATAAGCTGGAAGGCGGTGTGGGGAGCAGAAAGAAGAGGGGAAACGGCTTATATCTGCAACCTGTTGATTGGGTGTAGACACTCAAGTTGCTCTAAATGGGCCATTGACTCGGAGATATTGAGGGGATTCGATTGTATAGGAAGAAAGATTTTTTTTTTCTGTGAAAATTCGAAGATTCCAGGCTTTACACCATCCGGAGTCCATCTTGGACCAGCCACCGATTTCCATTGTATAATAGAATTAAAGCCTGCGGGGTAGCAAAAAGTGTAAGAGTTACATCGCCAATCCTTAAGTGGATTGGCTGACTTCGCTTCACAGTGGTGGCCAATTAGCCTATAGTGACTAGAAATTATAGGTCCATATTATGCATGTATAAAGACGGAGTGGGGGAGTTGAACATGGATCCTGGAGATCACCAGATGTCAGTGTTCGGTTGAGTTGATCGTCCTCGGACTCGTTCGAATCCAATCTATGCCGTGACCCGAACAATGTCCGACTGAGACAACCTTGGAATGGTTACTCGATTCATCTAATAATTCGGTCTCGACTTTCTCAGAAACATGTCTCAATGGGTTCAAATTGGTGATTACAATGGTACTACCTGTGGAGATGTACACGAATTGACCGTGGTGACAATTATTCCCATTCGCTAATGCAAAAACCACTTGTGAATGTACCGAAACGCCTCTAAGTGCCGGGAAGAACATAATGTACACATAAAAAAAAATAGGAAAGGAAAAGGTATCCGCGCCGGTCCGATCAAGAAATCTTAGGATACTGAGATCCAACCGCAAAAAAAAGTGGCAAAAATAAAAACCCGAGAATATCAAACAGCCAGGCGTCGATCAGACCATTCGAGGAGACAGGGACGGACCGGCAAGTGCAACTGATGTCCGACTTGGATCCTTGAGAGAAAGGTCATTCATCCGAGAAACTACATCCAAAGCCTTGCGCGGCTGAACAATTTCTCCAGAGACGGCACTGTCTGCACTGTTGCGACGAGACAAGTCAGGGGTATACCTTCCGGTAAAGAGACCCCGAATGCCGCCAGATTTTCGGGCCGGAATGTCTTGTGTTACTGCAGTCAGTACATAGATAAGATACTTCAGGTTCGGAAGTGTTTGTCGGATGTCCAGCACGCGAATTCCTTGCCTATTAAGCAGGAACTCGATATCTTTGTTGAGAAGAAACACGCCGTAGCCGAACTTGTAGTCCCCGCCAACAGGATAAAGCGGGAATGTCCGTTGCGAGAGATCCTTGGACACGAGATCCCGAATTAATGAAGCTGAGCTATTCGGGGTAATTGGGTAAGGGATTACCACCGACAAATAGAAAGAAAGAAGATGAACCAAATGAGCTGCATATCCCAAAGCGGCAGCAAGCACTTTGGGATCAGCGTCGCCAAACCCATTAGAGCTCGAATTGGGAAGCTCTAGACCTCGAATAGTAAATGCGAGCGTCTGGTCGGGAATAGATTCGATGGGATAGATGTTCATTAGATCTTCTGCAATCCGGCGGATCTGGCCCTTGGTGTCTTCATGTGTTGAGTTGAGCAATTGATCGCTGTGGGCCAATTTCTCTTTGGCATCAGGCAGATGAGTGCGTTCCTTGTCCATTACGGCACAGCCATGCTCCATTGCCTTGCGACGATATTCAAGACTAGCCTTCAGATCTTCTTTTCGTTTCATTGTCCTCTGGAGTGTCTTCCGCTGAGCATCTACCAAAGCTTTGATTGAATCACGTCTTTCTCTGGCTGCAGCAGCTTTATCAACAAGCGAGAATTCGGTGTCGTTTTTCGTAACAGTATCGCCAATTTGCGTTTCAATGTTTCTCGTTGTTGCAAGGGTATCTTGGAGTACCAGATCCAAATTAACCATTTTCATCAACTGATCATAGGAAGAGGTAGAAAGCACACTTCCGTCATTATCGACTCGGCGACCTGCGCCATAGAATGATTTCTCCACCGGAGGGATATCGGTCAAATTAGCATAAACACCATCCGTGAGGTGAAAGACGAGACAATTGGCAGGCAGTGGTTGGTGGAAGTTATCAAGGCTCTTCCCCAGGAATTGCAGGTAACGTAAATTCTGCTTTAGCTCGACTAGCTGAATAAACTCAGACGAAGACTCCCTTTTCACCCAAAGTCGAACCGTTATTGTATCAAGTCGACACACTAGAGGCCATGACGAATTGAGATCGAAGAATTGAAAGCTAGGGTTGGTCGTCATTTGCAGGGTTTCACTGATGTACAAGGGTTCTTCAATGCCATCAGAATGAATAGAGAAGAATGTGTCCACCATTCGATTTTTCACAATTGCAGCAAGTTTCTCCTGTCGCGATCTAGGATTGGGGTCATTCCAGGGTAGGAGACTGCGGCGGCGCGATGGCCCTAGTTCAGGCTTCTTCTGCTTCTCTTTCTTATTTTCAATATGTTCTCCTTGCACTCCGGGGGATTTCAGGTCGGAAAATGATCGCGATTGGTGAAGCGACTGGGTATCCTTTTGTGCGAGGTATTTGGACGGGGTTTTCAGGTTGTTGGGAATATCGTCATCGTCAATCGTCTTGCCGCGACCTCGAGATGCTGGCGGAGTCACGTCCAAGTTACGCACCCAGATACCAATGACATTGCGCAGTCTGCGATTCTGAGATATGTTAGTTCAGCTATAAACAATCATATCAAGCTAAACATACCCATGGGTAAAGGAAAGGCCCTCCCCTGCGCGCGCCAGCGTCATGCCCCGGAGCTGCATCCACGTCGCCCGTACCCTCCATCACGGGGGGTTGGGGTCGACTGGGAGGGACAGATTCTTAGTACGAATTTAATAAAGTGCGAGGACCATGCATCCTCGCAGATACATCAGGGGAAACTCGAGTAACTCAAAGTTCGAGTGCAATGGGGAGGTGGGTTGGAGTAGACATGATAAGACGATGCGGAGACCTGCAGGCGGCGCCAAGACTCGGACTGCCATCCAAAAAATCCACCTCCGTCTTCACTTCCCGTCAACACCGAACACCTTCGCCCACCCAACCCCAATCAACCCGGATAACTGCGATCGATCGGCCGATACCCCTCCTCGGTTCCTCCATTTAGATCGACTGAACACAACCTCCGGCCGCAATGGCCCCCTCAAACTCGGCGGCGCAGCCAATTAAGAAGATCCTGGATGCAACCAAGATCTCTGCCTGGACCTCGAAACTCGTCCGCAGGCCCATTGACCCGAAGTCAAGTGTCCCGATTCAAGGAAGACCCCGAGAGGCCAACTCGAATGCGTTCAAGGAGGCTTCAAGTCGCCAGACCGTGCGGCTGCAGAAGGCCTTGAATGCGGTTGCTCACGGCAAGCACATCTTCGTCTACCACAATGTTCGCACGAAGCAAGTGGTATACTCTCTGACCCGCTACTTGGAGGTGAGTTTATTTGATTCCACTTGATTTTTATGTATAGGATCCCCAGGTTTTGCTTAACGCAGTTCCACCTATACGTCAAAGTCCCCCATGACTCTCTTCAATCCAAAATAGTCAACTAATCCGCTTACTTTTTTGATATAGAAAACCAACCTCCTCCGCCAAATGGTCTACCACGGCAAGAAGACCGTTCCCGCCGAACTCCGCCGCGACATGTGGGTTCCCTACTACTCCGTCCACTTCGGCGATGCGCGCCTCGGTCTGCGCGCCTACCAACTTCTCCGCGAGTTCTCCCTGCAACGACAACTCGCTCCACCCGTGGAGATGATCACCGTGACAAAAGAATTCCTCGACAAGAAGCGACCAAAGGAACCCCTTGACGCAGAGGAATTCGACAAAATGAACAAGAAGCGAATCGGACACCCAATGGAGAAAAAGGAGCGTGCCCGTGTTCTGATGGACCAAAAGGCCACATCCGTGGCTGATATCGCAGCAGTCCTCTCCATCCAAGATAAAGCAATTGCAAACGGTTTGCTGGAGAAGACCTCCAAGCGTGGCTACTTGACCCGTAAGGCCCGTCAACGCCGCCGTGCAGCCCTGGAGCGTGTCGCGAAGCAGCAGGAGTGGAACCAGGAGCAGATTGCTTCGCTGGAACAGCGCCTGAGTGATCTTTCCGGCGAGGATGTCGAGATCGGCGAGGCTGATGGCGAGTATCCCGAGAATGCAAAGGACGTGAAGATCCTCTGGCGTGATGTGCACGATGCTTACTTTGCCGAGTCGTGGCCTGCTGATGTGCAACACGGCGAACTGGAGCTGAAGCGTAGTGCCATTATTGGATCTGAGCTTCGCAGTGAGGGCGCGGAGGAGGTTATTACCGAGCACGAGTTCAACGAGAGAAAGGAGAACCAATAAAGCAAATTTGTGTTTTTCTTTTCTTTCTCTCTTTCTCTCTCTCTCCTGATGACTATGTTTCGCAAATTTGCCTTCTTAGTTTTCGCTGCCCTTTGTGTTTCCCCATGGTCTGGACCGCTTTGAGCGATACTCTATCTACTGTTGATATCATTATTCTTATCCCCTTTTTTGGGCTCGGGCGAGATGGGTGATACTGTGTACTTCACTTTTTCTTTTCTTTTTTCTCATGTGTTCTGTTCAGCCGTGAGAACTATCTACTGCATAAATTGTATTTTTAGACAATTCAATCCTATAAAATGTGTTATCAAGGTGAATACATTTGCTTTCAAGCTCCAGTGCTAGTATCATTCAATGTTGAAAGTAGCCCTTTCATGGACACCTGGGCACTGGCAGGGCTGAAAGTGATAGTAGTATCACATACGGCGAGATTGTGCCTTGGTAGTATCAAGCCGTCCATGGGTTGCTATAGCTATCTCTATAACTAGGACCTTCACTACTACGACTTGATACTTATTACTAGTAAAAGTAGCAGTACTTCTTGCTAGAGATCGAAAGTACGAAATGATTGAGTTCACGAACTCAATTCCGCCTCAATGTTACGCATGGTAAAATCTTAAAACAAAGTACATGATCCTATTGGCCTGCCAATCACAGCCTCGTTTCCTTGGCTCGAGGACTCCCAACGTCTATTTGATATTCTAGGTACTAGTAGAACCACTCCTGTCCCGTCATAGTACTAGTTAAGCTGAAGCAATCTGAATCTGCCTCTGAGGAAAAGTACTTATAATACGTTCAAGCCTAAGATAGTCTGAAGGTGATGGTCGATTTACGCAGTTCGATAAGATAGACATACATACAGACATCACAACATAAGTGATTGGAAAAAGTAGGTCGACAAAAACAATAAAAGTCTTAATCTCATAAGCCTTGGCTGTGACAAAAGGTCCAATAGATTTGGAAACATGCCAGTTGACAGGAGGGGCTACCAACACGGCAAGATTTCCTTCCTCATTGGCAGTAGCACAGTCAAGGACGAAAACATCGGTAGTAGGTAGGTGTAGAATTCATAAATCGGGCTCCGATGTGCATCGTGTAAAGTAAAGCAGAAATGAAGAGAAAACAGGGGGGGAAATTTGTTGGGGGGAGGGGGGATGGGAAGCAGATAATGAAGTAACTGGAAACTCCATAAGTCCAGGAGGCTTGCTCACTCAGAAACAACCCAAAAAAGTCATGATAAGAGAAAAAGCAAGGGGAAAGGAAAACGAAACGTATGTGCGCATTCTATCTGTTTGCTGCTCCTTAAAAAGTCTTCCGATAGAGCTGAGTGGTGGTAGGAAGGGCTGCATTCAAAAGTGTCAGGCACCAAACTATTTGCTTTCCCGAGGCGCGCTACTCGGGCTCAGGTCGTCCACCGAGGGCAACTGACGATTCTCGCTCAGATTAAGTTCAGGCCCAGGTTCTTGTTTGTCACTGTTGGCCATTTTCTCCAGGATCTGATCATTGACCTGCTCTGCAAGCTCGGGGGTATCGGTGAGGCCGGCACTGGCCATGCTTCTCCGCGCCCCTTCGACAATCTTGTCGGCCTCGCTCATACTAAGAGACGCATTGGCTGATGAATCACCGTCAACGCCGATTGGATCCGCTTTATTGTTCACGACATCCTTGACTCGGTTTGAGTCAAGACGGATGACCATACAGGACAAATTGTCTGTGCTAAAGCGTGCGAGAGCGTGGTCCACGAGAATCTTGGAAGCTTGTTGGGCATCCTGCACATTGCGGATGAGATCAACAGCCTCTTGGTCACTACATACATCCCATAACTAGATAACGAAACATTAGTTCATAGGTCATTTTCAAAAGTGGGGGAAGGAAGGGGGTGGAAACATACTCCGTCGCAAGCCAGAATAATGAACTCGTCGGCATCGGGTTGTATCACAGTTTCAGTAGTGTAAGGATGTCCAGTCACCAGATCTTTCAGATAGATGTCGCCCAGAGCACGAGTCACGGCCAGTACACCATTGACACGGTTGTTGAGAATTAATCCGCCAGCGTTGGTAATTCTCTTTCCTTCGTTCTCGTCGCTACCCTTGTGATCATACGATAAACGCAGTGCCTTGCCATTACGGCAAAGTACAATGCGAGCATCGCCCACGTTCGCCGTATACAGGACCCGTTGGCGAACAGCCTTATCTTGCAGCTTGGGGAGTGACAGACTTGAAGGGGCATCTTGAGTTGGTGTGTCTGCAGCTTCGGAGTTTACAGCTGCAGCCGCAGCGGCAGGGGCAAGAGCAGCAGACCCAGTAGCAGAATTTGAGCTAGGAACGCGATCTTCCCAGCGAAGCACCGCAGTTACTGCAGTACACCCACTATTCTTAATAGGGAGCTTCTCCAACTGTTGGTCTACACTGGTAAATGTTTGATCGAGAAGCTCGGGAACAGGTGTACCAGGGCTCTTGCGCATGACTTCCTCCAAGATCAAATGAAGCTTCTTGCCACACCACTCCGCTGCAAAAGTACCAGCATGCCCGTCGAAGATGGCAAAGTATCCATTGTCCGTTTCCACCGCACTTAAAGAATCATTGGATGTCTGGGAGTGGCTCGC